>VUQJ01016702.1:15746-26765 GCA_015108635.1 Andinoacara biseriatus | reverse complement strand
TCAGCTGGTAATTTTGTCAATAACCCTGAATAAATTGACTTTCATATTAGCAAAACTTTTACAAATTTATGTACATTCAGACCTCCAAAAGGGGAAATTATCAAAATAATTTGAATATACTTTGTTCAGAGCTACATGTACTTTTCTGTTGTAAGGTTCTCTAACACAGTGATATTATATTTATTTAATATTTTTATATTTAAATATTACATAACCTAAGTAACATACCAGATGTTCAGCCCTCAGCCTTTTTACAGTGTATCTCATTCACCCTGAGCATGAAGGTTTATTAAAACCCTGCACATTTCCTTCTGGAAAATATTATTGACAGTACAGGATCGTGCAAGTTATTGCTGATCATAGTTTTTTCATGGAATATGGTGACACATCAACAGACAGACAGTAGCTAAAACAACAGCAAACAAGACAACTTAAATAAAAAAAATGTTTTTAAAAAGAAAAGAAAAGGTCACTAATCACAGTTTATTTAAAATATTTTACAAAGTAAACATAAAAGGATGAAGTTTAGTTTTTCCATGTTTTGACCTTATAGCAGGGAGGAAATTCAGAAAACTTGTGCAGATTGTGCTTTTCCAAACCACGGTTTATAAATTGAGGTGTTGCCCTCAGTAATTACCTCAGAAAGTGATTTCTTGTACCAAAAAAACTAAGGAAAGCTGTGTCATACAAGGTTCTACTGGTAACAGGAGCTGAGATATTTTCTTTTTCTGATGGTGGCCATATTGGATTTTCTGCCAACTGACCACCAGGGGGACATCTCAACTTGTCCATACCTTTGACCATGCCAAATTGCAACAACTTGTCAAAAAGTGCACAATTCTTCTCCCCCCCCCCCCCAATAATACAGTCAGCTTGCACACACTCAGCCATTCATGTGCACGCTCAGTATCCAGCAATTATTCTATAGCCCAGGAGAGAAGAATCACCATAATTAGACTGATTTACAAAGAATGCATTGTAGGTGCAATATGTGACGCATTGTTCACTATCATTGATCATTTAACTAATGATCTATATTCTTAAAAATATTAGTACTGATTATTAAATATATTAAGCATTAATGGAAAATGTCATGTATGCAAACTTTTCTGAAACATGCAAAAACAAAAGGAGCCTATTTTAGAGTGCAGGCCAACATGGAATTTCAGCTCTCGGTGAAACCGATTGCACGTTGTGTTACTGACCGTGTACAGTAGATCCTCCATGGCAAGCACTGGCTCTTTGGATGTGTGTGCCAGGGCAGTAGGTCAGGGCTCACAGTAACCAGAGAACAGCTGGCAAAATGCTTTTGTTTCCAAATGCCCAAGTAGTCATCAGCTCCGAGCTGAGTCTGTGGTCATAGCCTTCCATCTAGTGGTGACAAGACCAAAGTGCATCTTGTCATTAAAATACAGCCTCCAAACTTACTATTCCAAATAATTCTTATCCCAAAAGTAGCATCTGTATTACCATTTTACAAAATAATACCAATATTAATATGAAATAACAAATGAATTCATGTGATCCATCACAAGGGGCATCGTGCTGGCCTTGTTATTGTCAACATTATATATTATTTATGCTATATATTACTGTGTACTAGTGACTAAAAGATCATTACAGAATCATATTGTTGCACATACTGACCAGTATTAACAATAATATTTATTATTTATCGCTCTTTTATTGACTCATCAATTTCTTCATCAAATGCTTTGCTTTCATTAATGTCAGGCACATTTATGTAAACCTGAGATCCTCCTCACCAGTGATCTGCAGTTGTCCCAGGAGCAGGAAGATGGTTATAGAATTACCTGTAAATGCCAGAACTATGAGCCGTGTCTATCTGCATGTCTGCAACATGGCCAGACTGGTGCCTATCAGAAAGCTTTGGCATCAGGGGAGCCTCACAGCATGGAAATGAGTCAGAACCCACACCAACACTTAAGAAAGTGCACAAGTTTCTGTAGAAGAAAAGTTATGATATAATAAATCCAAACTGTCAGCTTTTAATGCTGCATGAAGTTTAATGTGATATCACACAGGAATATACTCATTTCTGTTGTACACTCTAGTTGTTTAGCATGTAACACATTTGTATGCTGATCTTCACTACCCTCAGCACCACAAACACACTTCATAGAAACACAACCTTTATTGACGTCACACAGAACCTCTGCTCTATGAACAGAATCCTTTAGTGTCCCACTGAGGTCCGAGGTTGCTGAGAGCTAAATGTACCATATGGTTATCATGGCAGCCAAACTGTGGAAAGAACAAACTGTCATCAGCCAGCGGCGACACAAGCAGGTTTGACAGATAGAAAAGCAGCAGGTGGAGCTGCAGAGATAATATGTGCACTTGTTTTTATTGGCACGTACTCACCAGACTTTTATGGTGCATCAACAGTGGAAAAAGTCTGTCATTAAATGCAAAATGTTACATAAACTCTTCAGCTCTGCTGAACCCCTCATGCAGCTTTGCATGGTGTAATAGCAGAAGGTTTAGCATAATTTTAGTATAAAATCCACTCCCAAGGTTTACATCTGTCATGGGAAATTGTAGGAAAAAAGTGCAAAATATGTTGAATTTTTCTATTTCATGTATCATTGTGTGTTGGGGGTCAGCTGTGTGGCAGGCAGGGCTGGAAGCAAGAGACAGAACTGATCTCCGAACAGCTTTAATGCTGACATATCTTATAATGTTCCAAAACACCAAATACTCAATATAAAATCCCAAATCCAACTCAGAAGGAATATGTGCACGCACAACTGACGGAAACATAAACGACAATGCAACAAAGGAAAAGGGAAAACGCTGACAATAGATACACAAGCGATAATGAGGACAAGTGTGTATACTGTGTTATAAATGCTATAGCACATAAATGCCATGTTTCCTGCACTATCACAGAGGTTTTTGTAACCTTATACTGTGTATGTGTGCATGTATACAAAGTATGAGATGATTTTTTTCCCTCACTTATCCTTATATGTTTTCACTATTGTTTCCGTCTTTGTAATGGCAGTGCCTCCAGAAGGGGGGGGGGCGTTCTGATAATTGTAATTTCCCCATTGTGGGATCAATACAGTATCATAACTGCTGCAGACATTTGCACAATTAATGAAAGAGAAAGGTTGAAGCTGGAGCAGTTTTTGAGTGTGTATGTGGCTGTTTGTTGCCCATCCAGGTCAAACACCCCGGTGGGTCAATGAACACTCTGAATGCAGGTATTTGAATGCAACTATATTTGGTGTCAGTAAGGCAGCGTGGTGTGAGTCATAATGATGGTCTGGTAAATCTTATGTGGCTTGGGATGCCATTTGGGAGGAAAACCCTGGATGATTCAGGGGCCCCAGAGCTGGACCAGGGCCCTGGAACATGCCAGAGCTCAGAGAGCTGTCACTGAGCCGCTGTCGGTGGGCCTAAACTGTCTCGTCTACAAACCCCCCACCCACCCTACCTCTCCTAGTCTGTATCGCCTGGATAGGCGGCACCAGTTTAATCCACAAGCCCTACCTCTTCCCGTGTCCTTTAATGCGCTGGCCAGCCTAACATAACATCCTTTTAAAGGCTATTATAAAACAGTATGGATACACTTTGAATTAAAGTATAGAAAAGACATGCTTTAGTTCACTGACACACACGCTATAATATTTTACTGTCTTTTGTTTTGGGCCTGCGGTATTCTAGTTTATAAATAGGCAAAACCCAGTAAATGTTTTAGTCTCAAAAATGTGACGAAATGCATCACTTGAGTAAATTACCCACTTACCAGCTCCCTCTTCAGCTTTCCCTTGCCAAGCTACAGTATTGTTAAATATGGACCAGGCTTACCACAACAGCGAGGTGCACGTTTGCTGTGTGCGACAGAGTCTATAATTGTGGCTCGGGGAGTGATAATGGATTACTGGAAAGCCCATGGCAGTAGAATAAGTATTATATATATTGTCTGTGTCTTCCTGCTGAGTAATTCTATATGAGGTGAGAGGACAGGCTGCGTCAGCCTCGTTCCCAAACTGTCCTCCTATACCACGCTGGCTCTCATGTTGCCATGTAACCTTTTCTGACGAGGGATTTCGGAGCTTGTCCGACAGGGTACAGTTAAACCTCCCACCTCCCACCAGAACAAATCTACCACCTACCAGCTCTTTGGAGTGCACATTCTGCTCGGTTTATTTAGCCATCTACTGTATCACAATTTATCCCCAACGAAGGAAACGGTTGTGGAATATGAAGTAATTCGAAGCTAGTGCCTACAGAAGAAACTAAAGGAAATGGGGAATGTGAACTTCTTTACTTACATACTTCTATAATAATCACGAGATAGTATTGAGGATATGACTGTGTGATGGGATTTGCTGAAATTTGGAAACGCTGCCTGCTGTTGGGCAACCAAATATAGATGAGATCTGTGACGTTCAGTTTTTAGTGTTTCAGGTGTAAAACAGCTCCTCGAAGAAGTTATACAAAAGCAGATTTTTCTATATGCTTACTTGCAATAATCCAGAGACTTCGGCATGAGAAACGTTTTGAAGTTTCATTGACTCCCCGGATAACTGCAGAATATTGTCTCTGATTAATGTCACACACAGGCTTTTGCAATAATATCTAGAATCCAGTTCAGTGTGAAAACACTTTCCCTGATTCCGGATCTCCTTATCCATCCAGTAATATTTTGATGTGTTATACTCTGTCTGCACTTGCACAGTGTCCTCTAACATCCTCACCTTCAGTGGTAAATAGCCACTGGGGATACAAGTGTTAACCCTGGCAGCTGATGAGCCGTCTGTACTGCAGTAGGAGGAACAGAGTATAGGTCAGGTTTTTCCGTTGTTGACAGATAGGTGCCAGTATATACTGTAGGCGCCGGCACATACTCCAGATAGACTGGATTGAGATGTTTAAAGGTTTGAGTGTCACGTCTCCGTAGGTGTGCCTGTGTTCATGAATGTGAACTTGTGTGTCATCATCAGTGTGTGTGTGTGTGTGTGTGTGTGTCAGTCTGCCCTCTTTAATTCTTTAAAGTGACACATGTGCAGGAAGTTTCCTCTCCCACAATCCCCTTCTCCTCTGTATCAACAGTTCTTAGGTGTCACTCGCATCACCTGTTTCCTGTTTTCCTCCCGTTGTCTTCGTGTCCCTCGCACTGCGTGGACGGCAGGTTTATATTGGGAACCTCGGAAGTTCTTTCTTCTTAATGGCCTCGGGATGCAATCAAACCCTATAAAATCCTCTGCAGCACCAAAACTTTGGCTTAACTCTTGTCTTTGAACAATGTTGGCTCAGAATTAGTGAGGCAACTAAAGCAACTCAGTGAAAGTAACGTAAATGTAATAAACACACAGAGAAATAAAAGCTTTTAAAACTTTAATTAAAAGATACAATGATTTAATTATATGGTGATGCTGTGCTGCGATTTCTGATATAAAATTGATGTTTAAAATTCGATGCATGCTTGCTTTGAGCTCTGGGCTCCACTATCTGTCACGAGGCCATTGATCTCAGAGCTCTGCAGGGTTTATGTTTTAATAACATTTCTTTAATGCATTTGGCCAGTGAGACATGAAATTATTTTTAGACAAAAATTCTAATAGATCCTCAGATGAAATAAAGAAATATTTCTGTGAGAATATCTGCTGAATGGCTGGCAAATATGAAATTCTCTGCTGACGAGTGAAAACAAGTTAGTTATTAAAAGCGATGAACAGCACTGAGCAAGATTCATTAATAATCACAATGCTCTTTAATTAGTGACCTTGTTGCCACTTTGCACATGCTTGCATCCCTCGTTCGATCTTGTAATATATGAAAACCAAAATGTGATTAATGTTTAGCAGTGCATGCTGAAACATGGCATGAGCTCTCCAGATTTGGAGATCCTGTGTTTTTCTTTATTGGCTCTACACTATATTTGTTTGTCTTGCTTTTTACGGCATCATATTTAGTCCCAGATTCTTGGGATTCTGACACCCGACTGAAGGGCTTTTGAAGTGTCTCAAATGTCACATAGCGATCCTCCCCAGCATCCCCCACTGCACATCTGAGCCCTCAGCTCTTATCACTGGCCACCGAGTCCCTTACGTCCACAGGGGCTTGCACTTTAATTGGAGGAACAGCCATTCGCTATTCTTAAAACTCAACTCTGTGGTGAAGGATTGGGAGAGAGATATCTGTTGTCCCTCCAGTCCCTTCCGCTTGCCTGTAGCTTTGTCTCGCAATATGTTTTTTTGCTGACGTTGAGACTGTATGAGACTTGTAACCAGGTAAACTTTTTGGCTCTTTATTAGGAGACACATTTTTAAGTCAGCCATGAGCTCCAGTCTTGTTAACTCTTTAGCCAAGGTTTATGATCCAAACCCTCTTCATGGCCAGAAGTCTGGTGGAAGGAAGCTTTCGCTTAATGGATCAGACAAGTCTCAAGCTGCTGCTTCTTGTTCCTCTTCTTCTTCCTGTTCTCCATCCTCCTCCTCTCCTCATGATGTTGCCCTGCGTTGTGTGGAAAGCCGAATGGACTTCCTGAGCTCTCAGATGGAGCGCTTACTCAACATGCAGCAGACCGTCTTGATCAAGCTGGATGGCCTGTCCCAGGATGTCAGGGGTATGGGTCTGGATCTAGCCTCAATGCGTGAAGCAAATCACAGAGAAAGACGTGGGTCTGGGGTAGAAGCGGTGTGCAGGGAGCTGCATGGGGCCGTGGAGAGGGCCAGCGAGCACATGGAGAGTCAGGGACGGAGGCTGGAAGGGGTGGAGAAGCTGGTGGAGGGCACCCAGCAGGTGATAAGCTTCATTGGTGAGGTGGTTAAGAGCTCCAGGCTGGTGGAGCTTCTGTTCAAACAGCCTGGATGGAAAGCCAACAGGAAGGTGAGAGGATTAAAAATATCATAAACAAGGATGCCTATATAGCCTGAAAACAATAGCAAAAGCATTGTGTGTGTGTGTGTGTGTGTGTGTGCTCCTCAACACTGTTTTCATGTGCACTGCTGAACATGGGACTATGATGAGAGCACTAATTGGTTGCAGTTTGAATCCTTTTGACTGAATTTGCATGCAGTTCCATTTTAAACGGAACTTTTTAAGCTCTGCCTTTTAATTCCTTTTAGTTTAGACATGATTCCTAGCTTGTCTGGTCTTGGCTCTTCGGTACCTCAACGTCTCATTCTCTGCAATGTTAAGTGATTTTCCACTGAGATTGTGATTGGACTCTGAGGCGTGAATGCTGAGTGTCACATCGGTTATCTTACCCAGACCTTGTCTGCTTGGACTGCAGCTGCACAGAGTTAGTGCAGCAGTTGTCAGATTTTTAATAGGTGCAATGAATGCTGTGATTGATTAGATCTCCTAGTGCTGTAACCAAAATATGAACATATGCTACACATGTGTGAAAATGTCTTCTACAGTTAAATCCTGCTGATTCAGAGGTTGTTTTTAGGTACAGGCTTGTGGTTAAGTAGACAGATTTATTGCCACTTTTAGATATAGGGATAGTGTGAACATTTCATTTTTATGCGTTAAAAAGTATGTTCTGATATTATATCTGTATCAAGTTCCTTTAGCAGCTGTACAGTGTACACAGGAAAGTGCAAAACTGATTTCATCTGCTTCAGATGATGTGCAGCCTTTCCTCTTTGGAGGCATCTGCTGAGCAACACATCAGCATACTCGAGTTATGAGGAACAACCTTAGCAACAGAAACTAAGACTGCTTTGAAGCTTGTTGTCACATTATTGCACAAATGTAAATATCTATAGTTTTTTTACTGTTCCGTTTGAACCAGTAGCTGAGATCCAAATTCATGAAATTTCCTATTTTGAGAAGTTTCTACTTTGTGCAAGTTTTGACCCACTTTTGGATGTTCCATACAATGTGTAAAGTTTGATCGTTGTTTTCGCCCTCAACATCTAGGATGGGAAGGAAAAAGCCAAGCTGAGCCTGAAGGGTTTAAAGGCCCAGAAGAAGAGAAAACCCCAAGATCCATCAGGTACGCTCAAACGAGCAGAACAAAACCATGAAGATCACCTGATGATCACCAATTATCTGATTGCATTCAGAACTAACATTTTTATTTAGTATAATACAACATTTTCATAAAACATCTGTTTGTATAAATATATTTTCTTCACTGTAGACACGTCCTCGCTGAATGAGCCTGTGCTGCAGGAACAGGTGGAAAAGCTCAACAGGCAGAACACTGAGCATTCCCACATAAACACGGAGGCTGAGGGGGATACAAGAAGCGGAAGACAGGAGTCGGAAAAGCTGATCCTGAAAGAAACGTGCGCCTCCGATGCCCAGTCAGAGGAAGAGCAGAAGGAAGCTGAGGACACACAGGATGAGGAAGGAGAGGGGAGCATATTTGAAGACTCTGAGCCAGAAGAAGAAGAAGAAAAGCAAAAAGGGGGAGACGTTCATTTTGAAAAGCATGAAAAAGTGAGGGATGATGTGAAGACAAGGCATAAAGGAGAGCCGCCAAAATCAGAAAACGCCCATATCTGCAAGCCCGCTGCCCTTCAACGTGAAAGGTGTCTTTCATTAATTGAATTAACTATTTTCATCATTTTAGTTGTACATCTTTGTGTAGTGCAGGTATAATATAAATTCGTTTTAAATTAAATCACGCATTCGTGTTTCCTGTTTTCCTTTCTGAAGCTCTGAGGAGGCTGCTGATGTGGCCACATGTAGCAAACGTCGGGTCACAGAAGAAGACCTAGAAAAAGATGCCCTCAAAAAAAGCAGGGTGGATGACAGCAAAGTGGAAAATGCTGATGGACAAGCCATCAAGGGAGCCGCGCCGCAGGTGTCCATACCTGACGACGCAAAGACGGGACATGAAGGGGAGACGAAGGAGGAACTAAAGGAATTTATTATTGGTAAGACACGGCATGTGAGTCCTCTCTAAAGTGTCCACGGGGGTGGCGTGTAGGCTTTCACTTTCTACAGCTGCCACTGCAACACGTAAATATGAGTTTGTAGAAATCAGGTAAAGAAATATGGTTACATTTAGTTATGTAATTCCCATGTTTCTTTGAGAAATCATTAAGGGAATCCAACATGCAGGCAGACAGGAAAAGGCAGCATTAAATAAACAGCGACAGTCGAACAATTCAACAGGAAGAAACAACAGGGAGGACTTGAGTGTGCGAGGGACAAGAGACAACAGCCTGACAAAGACCGAGAAGATGCACGCAGGGTAATAAGGAACTGGGGGCTGGAGCTTTTCCCAGCTGGCACAGGGCAGGAAATGAGTCACATTTTATAAATGTAAGGAACTAAGAAAAAAGGAAAAACAAGTAAGAAAAATGTCATCCATAAAACATGCAGGACTCATTACCCGGACTGCTAAGCGCCACATCCATGTATTGCAGGCTCCTCAGTTTATTGCATTTGCCTCTGCGTTCCTCAGACTTTAAAGCAGATTCAGTGTCATAACAACATGCCTGTGCAAGCGTCACTAACGTGTCAGTGAGCACACAATGAGACGCTGGCACGCTGCTATTTTGAACCACTTCGTTTCTGGGGGCTGACGCCTCTTTCACCCTGTGCACTCTTTGCCTTTCGTTCCTGTTGTTTCTTTAGACTCGAGCCCTTCGCCGTTGGCACCTTTTGACCACCGCATCGTGACTCCCAAACCCCATCAGATCGCCACCTATTACACTATCAACAGAGACGAGGTCCTGGGAGGGTGAGTGAAAACAGTCAGAAAGTCCGTCCCTCATTACAACTGTTTGTTTTCATTTCACTCAGTTCAGCCGCAGATACTTAAATGCATTGACCCTCGTTAATGAAATAACAGACTATCTCACACCCTTCACTAATAGTTTTTTTCAAGACCCTTTTAGTTGCCCCCTAAAGGGCAAATGGTGATGAGCCACAGGGGGGCACTTGGGGAAAATAGCGGGGGCTCTCTGATGTAATAGACCAGCGCTAAATCCTGCCTCTCAAATGGAAGATTACTCCTTAGCACGCAAACACATTTCTCAAATTACATAAGAGCATAGCCTGAATTTCTAAACAACTAAATCACCGATTGTGATGTGTGCTTGTGAGTAAGAGTCGCAGCAAAGGATTATTTTCATTTTTAAATAAATTGTCAGCTTTTTAATGGTGACTGATTTACGCTTTTAGCCCATAAAATCTCCCGCTCATAAATTGCCATATTAAATTGTTTTTTTTATTTGTCCAAAATAAACAATTAAGAGATTGTCAACAGTTCGAAACCCAAACCAAAACTATCCATCTGAGCAGCGAGAACCAGCAAGAGTGAAATGACAAACTTCAGCACTCAGAATATTAGTTTTTAATAATAAATCAAATTTGCAAAATGCTTGTTCTCCTGCTCTGCATCTCATCCGTCCAACCATGCGTGTGTTTGCTTTTCTTTCATTAGGGGGCGTTTCGGACAAGTGCACAAGTGCATAGAGAACTCATCGGGTCTGACTCTGGCTGCCAAGATCATCAAAGCCCGGAGCCAGAAAGAGAAGGTGCGGTGATGATCGGCCGGTTAATGCTGAATAGGAAACAGAATCCACGTTCAGCTGGGATGCCAGCTTCCCCAGACAGTTTAATAGATGGTCACTTTTATCAGTGCAGTATAAAGGATTAGATTTTAAAAATAGGCCCGGCTGAGGGCGCGGGCATGAGATGCTTTGTCAGCCCCATTGTGTCTTTATTTCTCTTGGTCAGTCAAATATGATGTGGGAGAGGTCAGATGTCAGAGCATAGCTGTGTGGTTAGATTATCATCTCAAACATTCAAAAAGCTCAAAGCCAACAAAAAGCTCATCAGACCCCCAGCCAAATCCTCAGACGGCTCACGTTACTGCCACCGATGACCCGCGACAAAACAGCTGGCACTTCCTGTCTGACTTTGTGCTGATTTTGTCAAATTTGCATCTGCAGGATGCTGTGAGTTTGTCTAATCAGATACTTTGATTCAGTGTGGACTTTACATGTTCCCCAAACCTTAAAACCAAACTTTTTTGGGGGGGGGGGGGGGGGGGTTTCAAAAAAAAAAAAAACA
>VUQJ01016702.1:3659-15726 GCA_015108635.1 Andinoacara biseriatus | reverse complement strand
CTCATCATTTTTGGGGGGGGGGGGGGGGGAGAGTTAGCAAAAGCCTCAAGACAAATTCTAATAATTTGCATTAACAGCCTTTGAAGCCTTGCAGACTGACTATAATTTTACACTTAAACTATAAAGAATTACATATTTTAACCTACGCGTGGGTTCAAATTTGATTTCCATTGATGTGTGACTCTCAGGAGGTGGTGAGGAACGAGATCCAAGTGATGAACCAGCTGAACCACGCCAACCTCATTCAGCTGTACGCTGCATTTGAGTCGCGTAATGACATCATCCTAGTCATGGAATAGTAAGTGTGTCTCAGGGCGTCTGTTTGTGTAGCTAATTGTTCTGTGATAATACAAAAGTGCAACAAACTCTGCTTGGCTGTAACAGTGTCTGTCCCTGCAGCGTGGAAGGAGGGGAGCTGTTCGACCGCATCATCGATGAGAACTACAACCTGACGGAGTTGGACACAGTGCTGTTTATACGGCAGATCAGTGAAGGGCTGCAGTACATGCATAAAATGTACATCCTGCATCTCGACCTCAAGGTAAACCCGCTTGAGTCTCCTCATCACTGCTGGAAATGCTCAACTGCAGCAGCCGAAACAGCCCAATGAAAAGACTTTTCTTTGTCTCTCGCGCCGGCACCAGAAAGAAGAACTGTCTCTAAAACACAGCATATGACACCAGAATCTGTGTTCTTTTTCAGCCCGAGAACATTCTTTGTGTCAGCAGAGCTACTAACAAGATTAAAATCATTGACTTTGGCCTTGCTAGGAGGTAAGATTCATTGTCATCTTATCTTTCATCCATTAACTGTTTGAGTGCTGTGTTTGTCTCTTATGGTTCTGGGTTCTCTGACAGGTATAAGCCCAGGGAGAAGCTAAAGGTCAACTTTGGAACACCCGAGTTTTTAGCTCCTGAAGTCATCAATTATGAGTTTGTGTCATTCCCCACAGACATGTGGAGTCTCGGAGTCATCACCTATATGCTGTGAGTCAACGAGTTCGTTCACACGCACACAGACACACAACCCGTGCAGTCCCTGACGTCTGTGTCATTCTCTCCGTCCAGGCTCAGCGGCTTGTCTCCATTTCTGGGGGACGATGACAACGAGACGCTGAACAACATCCTCGCCTGTGAGTGGAACTTTGAGGAGGAGGAGTTTAAAGACGTCTCAGATGAAGCCAAAGACTTTATCACGCGTCTGCTGGTGAAGAGTAAGAGCTGGAGGATGAGCGCAGCAGAGTCCCTCAGACATCCCTGGCTGTCAGACCGGAGTCTGCACTATCAACTAAACCAGAAGGTAAAAATGAAATTGGCCTTAAGGTGGCGACAGTGAACAATGCAAAATTGAATTTAAAAAAGGCTTTAATTACTCTGAAATAATGTCACAGTTACAGGGGAGTTTGTAACTGTAGTAGTTTTTAGTATGAAGTAAATCAAAAAGTAAAAGACATATTGTAAAATCTGTTGTAAGTATTCAGATGGAAGACCTTCATAAAAAGGTTTGCAGTTTGTTTGTTAACATATCCGGAGGGTTTCCCAATTCAAACAGTGTAGTAACAAACCGTGTTGGTGGATCCTCTCGTTGCAGAAAAACAAGTGCCACTCCACCCACGCTCCTCCTTCAGAGAGCAAGACAAGTAAGACCTTTTTTTTATTCTATTAGTTGCATATTTTTCACCTACATTTTCAACCCAAAGAGCCGACTCCGGGACTGGCTTTCCTCCTGCTAAGCCAAAAATGTTGTTTGCTTTCCTCTTAGAAACAATGTGAGGCCCTCGGCACACCTTTTTGGCAACGAAAGGACCCGGAGCCCAACACTGGACCAATTCTGCTGTACCTGCATATCCACTTGATAACTCCTCTCCCACATCCAACCTTCGCTTCGCTCCACATCTTGCATCAGCTCTGACCTGAAAAGTGTGAGGCGCATAAATAATGGCGCGGACCTTCTGCTAGCAATGGACTCTCCCAGTCTGCAGTGTCTGAATACAATCGCGTTGAAGGTAAAAATACGACATATGTCATGATGAAGAACCCGAACTGTCAGAGGCTTAAAGCCCGTATCACCCGCCCGCTTCCACGTATATCACAGAACAGCATCAAACCATCACCGTTTGCCTTGTTGTCCTATTTCTTTGCATGCTTTGCACTTTCTTCATTTATTTTCTCCAAGAGTCAGCAAACAACTTTGAATATGAAATAGACTGAATGCCGTTATTCAAATGGTGTATTTATGTGAATTTTTTTTCCTTTAATTTAAAAGTCTTATAAAAAAAAATTTTTTTTCTTGAACATAAGTTTAAATATATTTTAAACTTGATTGAATTTGAAGTCATAGCTGAATAATTTATTTTGTGTACAGCACAGCACTGCATAGCCTCATTTCCCCCTCAGAAGTGATAAAATATCTTGGGTCATGCCATAGTTCACCCTAATTTCCAGCCTTTATCCACTGTAAGACTGCATTACCTTCTGTAGCTTCATTTGCACCACCATCTCGTCTTGGAGTAGCCCTTTCACCTTCCATGAAGGCATAACGAACAACAGAATACTTCCTGTACATGATATATATATATTTTTTTTTTTTTTCATGACTGAAGTGGATTCTTATGTTCATTTATTTACTGGTTCAACACCAGAATGTACTTGAAGAGCTTTTATTTAAGATGTGACGTTTTTCAGGGGAGACGAGCAGGCTGTAATTTAGTTATGCACATACGACAGGTGCATCCGCACGTCCAGGACGATGGCGAGCCAACGGCAGAGCGAAGAAGACACCGTCATTGCTTTATTGCCCCTTTTAAGGTGATGGGAACTGAACGTGTGTTCAACACTCAGTTGTTTGCTATTCCATTTGGAAGCAGAAAAGCTCTGTGATTTCAATACTTGTTTATTTGACTTTATTTCTTTTTCAGGTTTTCTTGTGTAATGACGAGAGAGCCGTAAATATAAAATATGAATATGTTAATAAATAACTCACACCAGGCAACATTTGTAGTGCATCTTATTTTGCAGGAAATTGCAGGACAGTAAAGATACTTCTATTTTGGAATTTCATTTTATTTGGTTAAAAGGATGTAAAGCAGGGCGCCGCTCACCGCGGAGCAGGTGACCCATATAACAAAGGATGTAGTGATCTGGGCCACTCACCTTTTCTCTTTCCCCAATTCCCTGTTTTATCTACACTGTCCCGTTCACACTGAATCCATTGTACGACTTGTCTCAGGTAAAAGTCAACAGTTTTTCGTTGGCACAGGTTCTGCACACAAGCCGGCATCCCAAGACCCAGTTAGAGCTATCAAAACAACGAGATGAAGGCAGATTCCAAAATCACAGACACGGGGTCAGTTACAATGAGGAGAAATAGTTACAAGTCTCCACACAGAGGTAGTCTACGCTTCTGGCACAGGAGACCCTGTGATGACCCACTCCTGCACGTGTAGCAGGAATTATTATTGTATTTGCAAATCACGAGACCAACAGTAAATACAGGTAACTAAACACAACTACATGTGTGCAGAATCATGTGTGGGACTCTGTTTCTCTTTGACTGTTGAACATTTTCAGATGTGCTCACCGTTGTTTTATTTCCAATTCAAATGTCCCTGTTCATAAAGCACATGCAGCATTTTACTGAATATTTTTTTGCCCATTGTTCCCTGTCAGCGTGTTTTACTAATCCATTTAAACCACTTATCTCCAGACTCTTACTCTAAAAACTGTCAACATTTTCCCAATGAAGTCAAAAGATAATCGCACAGTAACGAATGATTGAAAGAATGTGGCTGTATTTAAACATTTGATACCACTCGTGAGATTCTCCGTTCGAATTCCTGCTAAGGATTGGATGTCCTGTGATTAATGCCGCGTTGCTGGAGATCAGCGGCTGGAAGCATCATTACTTCACGCAGTCCGCTGCTGAGAATCCAAACCTCATTTAACAGCTGAGTTCCAACTGAGTTCCCCTCAGCCTCCTTCTCCAGCAATAACAAACATCTCTCTGTGCACAGTGAGGGATTTTTTTGGCTGTTTGTGAGAGAAAAATGACGGTCCAGCAAAGAGATGATTACTAATTCTGTGGGTCAAAGTAAAAAAAAAAAAGAAAAAAAAGAAAAGAAAGCAGGAGTTTTCCAGCTAAGAATTGTATTTTTCTCATAAATCTACCAGCCTGTTGTTGTGAGTTTAAACTGTCACATAAAACCTCTCTCTGACATGCTGAAATTTGTATTGCCATCGACTCTGGGATCTTTTCACATCCATCAAAATATCTGATTGCTGTAGCAGAATGAGCCTCTTTTATCAGCGTAAATCAAAACTCTGAAGTGAGAGCAGGGCTCTGGGAACAGGAAAGGGAGTCCAACTAAAATTCATTTACTCATTCCCCAGCCTCATCTCAGCCAAATCTCCGAGATCTGTTTATTAGTGTCTGAAGACTCGGGAAAATACACAAAGCAGTAACAGGAGAGGAAGAGGCGGATAATGCAACACAAGGACATTCTCAGTGTGAGCGCTTACAGACTTAGAGCTGGATGAAACTATAAGAAGGCAGGCAAAGAGACATAATAAATCCTCCTGTCATCCTCCTGCCTATTAAATGTAACCTATGCTTTTTTTCTGCTACATCTCTGACTGTCCTTGGAGCGCATTTGCATTTTACAGTTCCAAACATTTTTCCTACCGGGCTTTGGTGCCTTTTTAGCTTCCTCTCGATATGGGGGCCACCAATCAATAAAAAGTTGATTGGTGGCCCCCATAAACAGACGTGGGTGGAGCTTCTGTGCTCACAGCCAGTGTTGTGTACCTGAGATGAATATATTAGTCATATTGTGCATCACTGACATCCAAGAGTAGAGAAAAAAACAAGCGTTATGAGCAGTCTGAACACAGGGATTACCTGGACATTTGTCGACCTGTATATTTGAACCTTTGGTTACTTTTGAGCACCAGTTCTGTTCAGTAACCACAGAACGAATCGCTCAGGCCAGATGTTTATCAGATTCTGCAATTTGGTTTTCCAAGTAGAGTTTTCAAGCCTTGTGGAATTCAACACATATCCACATTGACATAAATAATGTTCCCCGTAGGTCATTCATGTGGAAAACCACAGCAGCATCAGCAATATTCCTCAAAAACCACGAGGCCCATTTACGTAAGACTTGATAACTTGAATTTGTTGATCAGCAGCTGCTGATGAAAATGATAAAATAATGGATCAAAATCTTGTTATAAAGATGTTAGTAGCTTTAGGTCTGAGAAGTGAAGCCTGTGCAGAAGTGACTTTAATCTGTGTGTGCAGTGGTTCGCATGGAAAACAACATGTTACCTTGACCTTGAGCTCAGTTTGTTTGAAGACCCCGTAAATGATCATAAAATATGACTAAACCTATAGGAGCAGAGGGACAGAGGGATGGTGCCATGACATTAGCTCATCAGCCAGATAATAAACTTATGAAATGGAAAATCAACCATTGGCTGCCTTGAACTTTATTGTTAGTAAGCACTTTCCTGATCTCAGTTGCTACTTTTAATTATTGCTGAATTTAACATGATGTTTGCTTTTTAAATTTCAGCCCCACTGCCCTGCAGAAGGAAGCTAAATCAGGCTTTACCTTTTCACTGCGCTCTGATTGTGCAGTTTCTCAGTCGATGCTTGTGGGCGTAAGTTTTATAAAGCCAAAAGGTGCATCCAGGAAATTTTTTTTGTTTACTTTTGTCATCATTGTAAGATAAATCACTGCACTTGGCAAATTTTTGTCTTCTCTGTGTTCATTTCTTTGTCCAAAGCATGCTTGTTGGGACTTGCATCCTTTAATCCTGAAAGAAATTAAAATTCCGTGGAACTTTACTTCTTGGTTGACCACACGATCCAAAACTGAGGACATCTAGGAACGGTCAGATCTATAAGAGTATAATGCTGCACTTATTGTTTGTCTTTTTGTTTATTTAGGTTTTCAGCCCAGAGCGGGAAATTTATTTTCCACGGATTTGTGATTCAGCGAGGTTCACGAATCCTTCAGAAAAGAAGGGGGGCGTGAATCTTCTGGAGTTCCTGGGTATTCTATCAACGTGACCATCTGATCTGTTTCTTGAACTCAGCCCTGCACTCTGTGGTGTATCTAGACACTCAACACGTGTGAAGAATGAAGCTTTCTGCACAGCAGTTCGCACACAGTCACTCAAATATCTGGAAACTCACAGCGAGACACCTGCTGCCCAAACAAGTGAGGAGCCTCGAGCTGTAACTGAGCTGTGTGTTCTCGTTTGATCAGGCAGGGTGGATTATCACACTGCTGTGCTTCTCAGGACCCAGGGCGCACTTCTCTTTTTTTTTCCTTTTTTTTTTTTACATGATTATGTTTGCTTTAGACTCTAATGAAATCACACCTCCCATCATGCTGTGCTCCAAGGGAAGCTGAGCACTTTCTCAAGGCTACTGACACTCTCAGCTGGAGCAGATGTTGTCATACATGATCAAATGCACAAGAACAATAAGAGATGAAGAGTAGCTCTGATTGCTTCTGTTAAGTTAGTGTCTCAAGTGATGTGGATCTTCTTTTCAAATGACTCCTCTCTCTGGGTCAACATATCAAGTTCTGCTCCTGAGTTCTGTTTATTCTGGCCTCTGGTGAGATCAATTCTGTGGCCCCAAACTGAGATTTTCCTCTGTAATGTCTCTGAAATGTCTTACAAAGTGGAAAAACATATTTTTTTTCAAGATTTGGAGACAATCAAAACCTCAGCCACTAGGTGGGGATAGACGTGCAACCGTTTCTTTTTTTTTTTTGTATCTGCTAGTCTAAATTTCTAGCTAAATATCAAGAAATCACTTTCCAGGGCAACGGCCTTTGAAGGGAGAACAAGAAATCTATCTACACTGCTCAAAGGAACACTTTTTCACTAGTTTTGCATTTGGCTAGGGTCAGTGTCACCACTGGTAGTATGAGGTCATACCTGGACCCTACAGAGACTGCACAGGAAGCGTGCCATTGCCAGAAGGTTTGTTGTGTCTCCCAGCCATATCTCAAAAGCATGGAGGAGATTCCAGGCAGTTACTCTTGGAGAGCTGAACAGGATTTTCGAAGGTGAACGACCCATCAGCAGGACTGATATCTGCTCCTTTGTGTAAGGAGGAATGAGATGAGCACTACAAAATGGCCTCCAGCAGCCACTAGCGTGAATATCTCTGACCAAATAATCAGAAACAGACTTCATGAGGGTGGGCTTTTAGTGGGCCCTGTGCTCACTGCCTGGCACCGTGGAGCCCGGGGTTGGATCTTATTAGTGCTTACATGGGACTCCCATGTCTCCCATGATGGGAGACAGCCCGGGAATACCGTGAGCTTTGAGCTTTAGAATTCATCACGGTATAGAAACAGCATTAGTGAAGGTCACAAACGGTCTTCCTATGGCTTCTGACAGTGGACGCAGCTCTGCACTTGACCTCAGTGCAGTGCTTGATACTGTTCACCGCACTATTTTAGAGAGATAGAGCTAGAGAATGCATGACTTTGATATAACATAACATAACCTTATATTTGCGTTATTTTCACTGGAGCAGTGCAGGAATGTCCCTGCTCAGTGACGCTTAGTTTGTGTAATAGACTGTAACGCCACAACCACACCAGTTGGAAATTTTGCAGACTTACCAAATTATAACCACGTGGAAAACTGACATTATGTAATGGGTTTGTAGGTTAGTTTCAAGTTTTATTGTATACAACAGAATGATCAGTTTGTATATTATGTTCCCTAGTTGACTAAAAAGCACCATAAATTGGGATATGCTTTAGAGTGGACCTGCCTTGTTATTGTGATTGGCTACCTTATAAACACACAGTATCCATCAGTTTTTCAAGGTTTGGTTTCAAAACACCAAGATAACAACAGCTAAAATGCTTAATTTGAGCTTTCAAGAATGGACTTCAATAAGCAAGGCTGATCTCGTGGTGGGTATGTGTGCCTTTCTCATACAGTGTTTAATTCATGAAAAAAAAATCAGTGTCATGACTTTAAAATATTGACTGCTAAACTAAAAGATGTATAGAGATGTAATTCAAATAGTGAAAATATTAGTGAGTCATGCCCTATATTGTAAACAAATACTAGCTGCACTATTTATTAAAGAATAAAAACGCGATCTTTTACAGATGAAACTTTGTTTTGTACTTCGCTCTCCGTCCTTTCGATGGCGCTGTAGCAAAATCATCGCAGCCCCGACACTCTCTTTAGAGAAACTTCCTCTGCTGCTCCTTTTTACCGTCTTCCCATTGGTCGGCTTCACGGCGCTTCCTCATACGTAATACGCCGTGCAGCAGTTTCCAGCTTGGTTTACGGATGCTGAGGCGGCTCGGTGGTACTGAGACTGTAAACAGACGCTTTTTGTTCGGTTCTGTTGGTCGGTGAGGCAACAGTCTGCCAACATTCAGAGATGGCCCAGTACTCCGAGACTGCCAGCGGTAGCCCCGAGGTTAACGGAGAGCCGAAAGCGGAGAGGAAGGTTGCAGTTATCACCGGCATCACCGGCCAGGTAATGTTACTCTGAGCACTTACATCACTGGATGATGACTTGGTCAAACACCAGTTCACAAAACCTTACTTTTCCATGGCAGCTAATCCTGTTAACCTGTCAATTTTATCTTTGTTTAATCCTTTTGAGTTTTTAAGGAAGTTATGAGGTGACATTCATTCATACCCAGCCAGTGACAATACACCGGTAACAGCACCAGACAGGTCTTTCCAGCATAACTTGTTTTTAGGCTCCTCGGTGATGCTCATCAAATGACAAAACCTAAAACCAACCTATTTTCTTTATCTATTAAATAAAATCTGAGTACACTAAACCTGCAAATGGTCAAATAATTCCCACAGCTGCAAACTGACAGGAAAGAAAATTGGCTGAGAAAACTGCGCCTGTTTGGACACACACACCAAAACATCACCAAAGGCAGGGTTGACACAACTCTGGAAACACAAGGCAGCGTGTCTGTCTTGTAAAAATGTGTAGACTAGTTTAGACCTAAATACTAGTTACTGTGCATATGGAATTATGAGCCAATAATTTCATTCTATAGGCACATGCATTCTTTGCTCCTGGCACAATTAAATTCCTTTGGATTCTGCCCTCTGAAAGTCAAGAAGTCAGTTAAAGGTCAGTTTATAGGAGCAAGCAGAAAAGTTGGGCCTTGATTGACTTTGATACTTTGTTCAATCTGAGGAATGGCTGTTATTTAGACCTGAAATGTAACAGTGCATACATTGTTGCACATTTTAATATCGATAAAAGTATTTAAAAACAAAAAAGATTTTTTTGAGAGGTGCATGTCAGGTTGCATTGTAGGTTACCACGTAGTTGTTCAGTACTTAAAAAGGCCCAAAGCAGAAGTCGAATTCAGGCCTTGTCTGCGAGAAGGTCAACTGTAGCAGACACACTCACATGCGCAATGGCTTTTTTGTGTGTGTTGCTGCTGAGGACAACGTGTGCTGGTTGTTGAATTTACATGCAAAGAATTTAAGTGCGAGGGTGGCAATGAATACCTGTGCGTGTGAAATTAAATGATTGGCTCGTGAATGTTTTTTCTTGGGTGTGACAGGAATGACTGCAACTGCTCTGAACTTGCACGTGTTTCATGTTGAAAGAGTGACATAGATCATCTGCTGATTAAATTATGTTATTTCCTGAAATATGAAATTATTCATCAAAGAACCAGGATGTTTCCTTGATGAATGCTTGACCCGTTTCCATCCTCAGACTGATATTCTGCTCACAACAACAGCTTTCTCCTTTAAACACTTTTAAATAAGTAGGATAACTGAGCTTAACAAGTTTAGTAGTTCAACTGTCTGAAGTTATTAAAGAGGATATACTTTAGTGCAAAGCAGTGCCATCATGATAGATTTTATTGAGTAAATCAGTAATGGGGAAGTTATGGTTCAGTCAGCAGTGGTAACGCAGGCAGTCTGTGGGCACCTGCAGACATCCCATCTACTTGTAGAGAGCACCCGCTGTCAGAAGGGGGGGGGCAGTGTGAAAAATACTGGGTACTGTGGGTCTGTGGGCAACTCTTGTTGCTGCTGGTAGCCTTGCTGCTAGTATTTTGGCTGTGCTGAGTGAACATAACTCAAATTTTCCAGAGGATATTCATTTTTAACAAATTTTAGAATTGTCAAATTAGTTCCTTGAATTAACCAAAAATGGCTGAGTTATGCAAAAACTGACACATTTGATCTGTCAGACAAAAAAAATGTCAAAACCATTGAAAATGCCATTTTTGATCCCACATTTATCTTCCTGTCATCCAGCGTTCTAGCCAGCGGTCGATCCTTCCTATTAAACAGAAAATCCCAGGAGCTTGTCTTGTTTCTTGTCTTTGTAGACTCACGTGCTGTTTAAGGAATGTTTAGCAATAATAGCTGCAGGTAAACGTGCATCTTATTTTTAGAGCACCGTAACACAGACTAGAGGGATCCACACTCCTTATTGTCATCAAATCACATGGTCCAATCAGATTTATATTATAGACCTAATATTATCTTACTTTTACCATCACTGAATTAGCAAGCTGGCACGGCATTTAGCGTTTAGCATTAAACAGTAAGCTAATTAGCCCTCACCCCCAACACACATGCGTCAGGCTGAAATTGTTTTCTGGCTAAAACCCTGGTCTACTAATGCATTCTTTTATGTTAAGATTTTATCTTGGAGTACTGACTTTCAATTTTTATAATTTTTTTTATATTTGTCCATCAGATAGCGCTACTTTTTACCATTAAATACATGTAGCAAAATTTCACACTTTTTGCTGTTTTCTTCAAGAGTTCCTTGCTACTGAAATAAGTCTGTGTCACTATTGATGTTGGATAATTGTGTGTGTGTGTGTGTGTGCATGCATGCATGATGTCTAACTTCAAGTCTTGTCTCTCAGAAGGCCACATTCTGCATTATAAACCTAATTCAATAATAATAAACAATGAGGAACCTTTCTGTGCCTGTTCGCAAAATAATGGCTGCAGTAAAAGTTGTGAGAAAGCGGCAGAGTCCCATATGGAGGTCCTTTGAGTACAATAGAGAGACAGATAGAAGCGTAGAAAGTGTTTTGTTGGGGGTGATGGTGAAATATGTCGAACACTTGTGGAAAACCCCTCCAACCTCAAACTCCAGAGAGAAGTGTGCACAAGGCGGCTACTGTCGATGTTCCTGGCAACTAATTTCTTAGTCGACTAAACAAGGGAAAAAAAATCCGACTAACCCACTAGTCTAAAACTAAGAAACCTTCAGATATCAAATTAAATTTTATGCCTGTTTAATGGACAGTGTCAAAAACTGTCTAAACAAAGGCATTTGAAACCATTAATCATGTTCTTCTATAATAAATGGCACTTAAAATGCTACTTAACTGTGTGGCACTGCACCTTCTGAATGCTGCACATTATACTGCAAAGAAGGAAGAATAAAAACTTAAAATAATTGATGTTAAAAATCTGAAAATGCATTATTGCAAACGATGTTCACGCATCATTGAATATTAAAAAAACCCCATCAGATTCTATAATTCCTGACGTGCGTTAAAACAATACAAGACAAACATCCATCCATTTTCTTCTGCTTATCCGGGGTCGGGTCGCGGTGGGCGGCAGCCCAGACCTCCCTCTCCCCCAGCCTCCTCCCCCTCCTCCAGCTTGCAGATTCAGATTTCAGCTTCTAACCACAAGTGGCCATTTGTCCTCTTAGAATTATAATTTTCTATCTGCATTCTGACCAGTTTTGAGAGATTAAATAATAGAACTTTATAATATCAAGTTAAAGCTTGATTTTTTGCAGAGGGGGAAGGAGGGAGACCCTAGACGGAGGCCCCACGGTCAAAAGGCAAGAGCCCCAGAGAGCCAGAGGCAATGACCTATAAACTTGAAGTTTGAGGACTGAGGTCCAAATCCGTGACCCAGTGTCCAGCTTTGCACTGAAATCCTGCAGCAAATTGTGGCCATGACAAATCTGTTTGGGAGATGCTTACTTGCAGGGCAAGATGCAGACACAGAGAAATTGCAGGCTTACATGGGGGTGCTCATTT
>VUQJ01016697.1:8813-21271 GCA_015108635.1 Andinoacara biseriatus | reverse complement strand
CCACAAGTAATCCAGCAGTCTGAGAGCGAAGTGCTCTATTGGGGTGATACGGTACTATGAGGTCTTTAAGATAGGATGGGGCCTGATTATTCAAAGCTTTGTACGTGAGGAGAAGGACTTTATGTTCTATTCTAGATTTAACAGGGAGCCAATGAAGTGAAGCCAATATGGGAGAGATATGCTCTCTCTTTCTAGTCCCTGTCAATACTCTAGCTGCAGCATTTTGGATCAGCTGAAGGCTTTTCAGGGAGCTTTTAGGACAGCCTGATAATAAAGAATTACAATAGTCCAGCCTAGAAGTACTGTTGCATGTGGCGAGTGAAGGCTGGCCCATGTGGTCCAATCCAAGAGACAAGCTGCTGTAGCTCAAATTGCAGAAAAACTTAATGTTGGTTCTGATAGAAAGGTGCATCACACACAGTGCATACACAGTGCAGAATACACAGTGCATCACAGTTTGTTGTGTATGGAGCTGTATAGGTACAGACCAACCAACAATGGGCATATGAGCATCAGAACTGAACCACAGAGCAATGGAAGAAGGTGTTCTGGTGTGATGAATCAGGTTCTTTTTTACATCACGAGCATGTGTGTTGCTTACCTGGGGAACACCTGGCACCAGGATGCACTGTGGGAAGAAGGTGATGCCTTGGGCAACGTTCTGCTGGGAAACCTTGTGTCCTGCCATCCACGTGGATGCCAGGACTGTGGACTGTGGATGTTACTTTGACATGCATCACATGTGTGTGTGTGTGTGTGTGTGTGTGTGTGTGTGTGTGTGTATACTTGGAGCAGGTTGCACTGTGGCAGTGAAAACTGTGCACTGCTGCACCCTGCTGGTCCTCTCTCAGCACCGCAACACGCTGTGCCCTTTCGGGAAACATAAAGCCTTTAAACTGATAACATGGCACTGTTGTGGGACTGAACTGAAATTAATCAGTTGTTATGTAGACTTTTAAGGTTTTACATAAGAGACGTTACATCACGTGACCTTTTGTTGCCCCGATCCTTTTTTATTTTTTATTTGTCACAGACATTTACACGCAGTGAATATCAGTCTCTGTATTTAACCCATCACACAGGACAACTTGGAGCAAAGGGCAGCTAGAAAGCGCCCAGGGAGTAACCTGGGGGAGTTAGGGCCTTACTCAGGGGCCCACAGTGATGCCAGCCCGGGGATTCGAACCAAGTTCCTCTCAGATCATTGAGCTGAAATGTGGTGAGAAAAATATATTTAATATAATGTATATTTCGCATAAAAATGACGCGTATGTGTAACAAAGACGGAGGGAATTTGAACATTTTACGACTCAGATTTTTCCGCATTAATCATAGTGGGCGGGACTACTGACGAGTCACGTGCTCCAACAACCAATGATCGCTTAAAACTCCAGCCACGTCATAGCGTGAGCGAACAATTCCACAATATAGTTTTACTTTCGTTTGACTGTAAACTGGAAGGGAAGATTCATTAAACTAGACGAGACTGGGAATACAACCAGGAATATCTCTAACTAATAGTCCTTTTCATTCCAGCAGCTTCACTTTGGCTCCTGCAGGTTTAACTTACACAGCAGGTCTGTTTCCTTGTTCGGATGTCATGAGAACAGAAACAGAAACTATACAGGGTGAGAAATGTCCACCCTGCGTTTTCTCTAATTTTGCTTCTTGTCTGCAGTGAAATCATGGATACGAGTGTTTTGTTTAAGGAAATAAAAGACCTTGATGAAAAGGCAGCTTCTGCGCTGGAAGGTGAGTGACAGTTCTCTTTAACCTACACTATCAGAGTAAATAAAATGTTATTATAGCTATATAGTAGTATATGGTTGGTTATTGCAACAAACGCTTATGGAGGTGTCCCTCATCAGAAACACCTGGACCACAGTTTTGTGCAAAAAAAAAAAAACTAAAAAGAAAGAAGAAAAACAAATTTAGTTGTAATAAACTGAATTTGTATAATCAAGAAACTACTCGCCCATTCACACGCCTTCTCTTTCAGCGGCAGGTTTGTTCACTGACGCGGAGCTCCAGTTACTGACTCAAGAAGACCTGCATGAGCTGCTCCCTGGACTTAAAAATTTCAAGCTGAGGAAGCAAGTGTTTGATATAATACACAAGCAGGTGAGCAATAAAGCTGTGTAAGACTGAGAGGAGAGAGAATGAAGCAGAGTTGTAGCATGCACAGAAAGAACACAGTTTTATTCAGAATTTCGTTTGTTTTTTTCTTTGTTTCAGAAACCAATTAATGTGGTCATAAAAGATCTCAAAGCCTTCATCCCTGATGAATTTCTCAGAGGTAAGAAGTAGATGGATGGATTTTTAGCTGACATGATTTTAGTAACAGTTTAAGGCAGTTTTAAAATGTAACATGCAGATTCTCATGCAAAACCTTAAACTTTCCACCCAGCTGCCCTAACCTCCGATGGAGTCTTGGTCAACTACCTCAATGTCCTGAAGGACTTGAAGTCCCAAATGACTAAAGTGCAGGATTTCCTTGATGCTCAAATTAGTGTACTGGAGGAGTCCAGCAAATCTCAACCCCCGCAGGACCAGGACAAAGGTTTTAATTAAGTTTGGGATTTTTTTTAAACTTAATATTAAAATATCTTAAGTTCGTAAGTGCAGATTCAAAGCTTTAATAGAGGGCAGTGCACTTTAAGTTAAAGTTTAAGGATTTATGTGATGTTTATTCTGTAAATTAACCAACTGTATGTTAATTCACATTTTATTAAATACAGGGTTTAACCCAGAACTTTTAGTTGTTGATGGAATTTCTGATGCTTCTTCCAGAACTTTCAATCATATCTTGTGGGCTTATTAAACGACTGTAACTGACTGAAAGCATACTGCTGTGTTAACCTCACATGTTGTTACACAGATATTAAAAACTAGGCACCAAGAGGGGGGCATGAGGGGGTTTTATGTGTCAAAATCCACAAAAGCATTGACTGAGATACACGTCAGACACTCTGTGAAATCCAGATCTTAACTATTGAATATGTAAAGCTCATTATGTGATCCAGTCCATTTAGGCTATAAGCACAAGCCACGTGGCTCCGTCTCTGATACTGTATGGAGACAGAGTTTGCTTTTACAACACTTGTTTTTCCATTAATCTGCAGAATGGAAATGACAGGGACATGAAGTTTCAGCTGGCACAGACAGAATAACAGACATAACGATACATTTTTTACTCAGTAATTCAAATTCTGTTGGCTTTTATTCAAGTATTCCTCTCTGTTTAGAATTGTGCATAAAATATTTCCTGTATTATCTGCAGACAGGTTTAACACTGGCTTCACCGCTGCTGTAAAATAGCATTCTGATTTTAACGTTAGCTGTTTGTGATGTTATTCACCTTAAAGACTGCACAGGTAAATGCAGCATACATTCTGATTTGTGTTCTTCCCACAAAACCAGCTGGTGTTAACTTAGCAATCTGCTTCAAATGTTAGACATTGTGTGCATGACTCACAAACACATGGAAGAGGTAAAGTAGGGATTTATTTCTGTAGAGTAAAAAATGCTGCTATACTGATTCTCACCAAAAAGCAAAAGTTAACCTGACATAGGGGAAAATAGCAGGACTAGACAAGGAAAAGAAAAAAAGGGCCGACACAGCTGAGACTGGGGCAAATATTATACATAAGAGATTTTGTTTTATACCACTGTACTTAACAGGTTCTTTGCCAAGTACCTTTCTTGGCTCTGGTTCTTCGAAGCGCCACAACAGCCAAACTAGTAACTCTCCACAAATAGCAGGTAAGGTAAATCTCACTTTCACTTTACAGTCCAATGACATGGAGCCACAATTCAAAAATGGTCTTCATTTAAATGAATTTTGAAACTACTTTTGGGAATTTTTTTATGTTTTTTTTATTTTTTTTATGTGATTGTTTATTAGGTAGACGTGGCAGCAGCAACAGCAGTCTGTCCAAGATCCCGGCAGTTTCCTTTATGGGCCGCACACAGAGAAAGCAAGGTCACTTTAGAACTACACAGTTACATAAGATTGTCTCATGTGTTACTGACGAGGTGTAAAGGCATCCAACTGCAGCCTTATCAATAATAACTAATTATATGTTTTAAAAAATGTCTAGATTCTAGAATATATGAGTGGTATGAGCCTTTATATTTTGTTTCAGCTTCTAAAACTCTAAAAATTGCGTTAAAAAATAATAATTTATATTAAAAAAAGACTCAGGAAGGTCATTCATCCTAATAATTTTTTAGAAAGTGTTAGCCAGAATCTATTTTTGTTGTCTTTTTTAACAAATATCTGAATGAAGGCCTTTGAATTAATTTATCATTAATCACTGAATTCCTGGAAGTTTCATTTTAATATTCTGTGAGATTAACTTGCTGATTCATTTTTATAGTCATGGTGACCTACAAGATGGTGGTCAGTGGAAAAACCTTTAATGCACATCTACAGCTGCTGGAAAAAGTAAAGGCTTCAAGTGAGGAACCAGATTTGATTTTGATTGAGGAAAGCCAAAGCAATCAGGACTGCAAGGTCGTTATTGTCTTCTGTCCTGTTGTTTCACGTACTGGGACAGATGCTGAGTATGCCTTGACGCAAGCACCAGGTAAGAGAAAGAATTATGTTGAACACTGGGTAGTATTTATATGGTACAAGAAAATCTGAGGCCATGAGACCCTTAATGTTTGATCTTACCACTTTTCCATCGTTATGCTCTCTGTGAATAGGTCTGCTTTTTCATGCTTCATCTCCTCTTCTTTGTTCTCTGCAGATCAAAAACCTGTCATTCTGGTTTTTATGCATCACATACATGAAGCCAAAGCTGTAACTTCACCAAAAACATGGGATTCTTCTGGTAGGGTTGTTTTGTGCGTTCATGTTTTCTACCATGAGACAGTGCCTGGATTACTGCACTGTACAGAAAATGATGCTGCAATCACTAAGATACGACAGAAATTACTGGGGTACAGTGATGAGATAAACACAAATACAACTGGAAATGCTGAAAATTAGAACAACCATTGGCTGATGTCTTTGTTCCAGAGCAAACAAAGACCATAATGCCTGCAACTACAAGTAAAATAAACTATTGTAGCTTGTATCAGCATCAACAATGAATAGAAAAAAACATCACAAAACAACAAACCCTAGAAAATGTAGCTTATCTTAATTTGTGTACGTTGGTATTGTCTTCATGTTCATCAGCAGGTTAAATCTGAAATGCTGATGCTTAAGAGTTATTGCCATGTTTTCACATACTAGTCTTTGTGTCTTTGAGCGTGCAGCCAGTCAGCGCTTGGTGTAATACTGTATAACTGAGGATTACATTTTACAGGCTGCCTTTTGACCGTTCACTGATTTATGTGGTGAATTTGTGTTATAAAAATGTTCCATGCATTTGTCAGATAATCTTATTTACAACTCACTTTTTGTTGTGTAATGATATTGGCTATGTGCATACTCATGTGCTTTCCGGCAGTTAGAACAACAAATAAGGGTTTAAAATTATGATCTACTGCATGAATGCAACTTTGGTTATTGTGCTAATTATATTTTTATCCTGCTCAGTGTGATTATAATCCAGCATAGCCTGTTTTAAGGAGCAGCACTAGTTCAGCTAATGCTTGTGTCTTTTGTTTCTCTGTCCTGTACAGTAAGAGTTGAATGTGCATTAACAGAAATTGAAGACTGCTCAGCCCACACATTCACTGGCAGGCTCACTAAGCACTATAGTCATGTCACAAATAGATACAAAAATAAAAGATCATAGCTGGAAATGGAAAAGAGATTATATATAGAAAATGTCATGTGGGACAATGTGATCATAAGGCCTGTGGGGTTTTTTTTGTTTGTTTGTTTTTGTTTTGTTTTTTGTAAATATATTTTCCCCCAAATGCCATAACGTCATGACAAATTGGTATCATTTAAATTTGGATCAAAAATTACTTGGGTTGTGCCATTTTTTTTTTAAATTTATCCTTTTATCTAATAACTTGAAAACATCACTGCAATGCTGACTGTATATAGTTTATTAAATAGCTTTTGGCTGTTATAGCACTGTGATCTGTGCTGTACATTGTCGGGTTGAGATATTTCATCTTATGGCTGCTGTAAAATTTACCAACCAAATAAAGATGAACTAACATAATTGTGTTGTGTCCTAGTGTTTTTGTCTAAATAGATTTTAATTATAACCTGGCTCTTTGCTTTACTCTCAAAGCCAAAAATGATTTACCATCAAGTAATTAGGTAACGTCATTAAAATTAAATGACATTACTTTGTTTAATATTGGGGTTCTTGAACTGTGGAGACTCTGCGGATGGGGCATTAATGAAAGAGGAAATAAGATGGAAAAATATAGTAAATATGAAGTGAAACTAACTTGGATGAATAGGGTTTATATATCGTTTTTTTAGACAAGAACGCGTGTACCCGTGCTTTTATTTTGCAAATCTTAACTTTATTTTTCTAGACCGGAGGTTTGACGTTGTTTACAATAAATGCTTCCGGTTACTCTTGCCAGTTAGCGTGAATGCATGAATTGTTATTTACCTTGCCAGTTTTAACTTAAAGTCTACCACCTGCGTGTTATATATACGGAAAATTAAGAAAAATGTGCGTTTATTCCGTGTAGTTTGGCTAAAAAGCACGGATCCGTCAGAGAGAGTTAGCTAACAGTTTGTAGCTCAGCAGATGTTCTGCAGCGTGGCTCTGAGACATTTCAACAGGTGTTGCTAAACGGGGGCAAAGCCAGTGTTTTGAGTTTTGAAGAGCGCTACAGGTGTGTTTTCCTACTTGTTGCAGGTTTGTTCTCTGTGATGCCTGCTTCAGCCTTTTCAGTGTTTAAAAAGCTAAAAGTGTAAATGTGAAATTGGACACACTTGTGTGTCATAATCTTCAGCCGCGTGCTGTTGAGCCTCGCGTCTAAGCGTTCAAAAAGTGTGTGTTTACAGAGGATATTCGGTGTTCATGAAGTGCCGCTTAGGAGTCAGCCCTCAGTATACATCAGTCATTTTCAGCAAGCCGGAGCTCTCCGCGTCCCGCCGCCTGCACAGCGGGTCGAACTTAAGGTAACAAAGAGGAGAATCAAGGAAAGGTGAGGTAAGAGGAAAGTGTAATCTGGAAATGATACACGGGCTCTCTAATTTAGGCGATAGCGCAGTCCTATCAGCATCTGCTGTCACTGTGTGAGATGCAGCCAGCGAGCATCTCCTACGGAAGGGACACCACGGCAGTTACCCCAGATGATGATGATGATGATGAGGGTGATGAAAATCTGGCAGGACAGGAGATCGGAGAAGAGCACAAGGAGACGAAGGAGATGGTCCTGACTTTAGGCCAGGCAGACGCAATCGGCATGCAAGTCCAGGAAAGTCCTGCAGATACCGAAGGCTCCTCTGTTTCCAGTGAGTCGAACTGTCTGAAATTGTCATACAGTAGCAACTAAAATTTAAATGGAAACAGTGTACTTTTTTGTTGGATCTAACACTGCTTATTAATATTAGATTAAGCTTTTGCCAGAATCAAGTTTGCATGCTCTTAAGCTTAAGTTTAACATGTTTTATAGTGCTTTTCTGCTCAGTCAAAATCCACATTGCATTTGACAACTCACATAGTAGTCAAATGCAATAGAAAGTGCTTGTATGAATGGGTGAATGAGACATGTTGTATAAAGTGCTTTGTGTGCTCATGTGGAGTAGAAAAGCCTTAAATAGGAACCAGTCCATTTATCATATGTGTATGTTCATGTGTGCACAGTAAACTTTTTTTTTTTTTTTGGCAGCTCCTTCAGGATCAAATGAGAAGATAACAAGGAGGAAGATGAGGAACCAGAGGAGGAAACTGATGAAGAAAAGGCTGAAGTCTTCTGATACTTCTGACAATTTATTGTCAGAGCTTCCATTTGCTTTGACCAGCCCCACCACATGGAAAGCATTATGTACATTCCTAACATTTTATAATTACTTGAATTATCAGCATTTTATTTTATTTTTTACCGTTAGCATAGATGACAAGTCACGCTGCAACCTTGTGGATAATAAGTGACCTGTTTTCAGTGTCCTGATGCTGTATTAGCTTTTATGCAGATACTTAGCTCAATGACAAGTTTTAGGTGTTTTGTTAGGTATGTGCTAGACTTGTGTTGGTTCTAGAGGAATGGGAGTAGAAAGCAACTTCATATTTAAATACCTAAAATTTTACATTTCCAACTCTATGAAAACTACATAGCATAATAGAATATGTTTTCATAACACGAGACGTTTTGATTGACATTTTTAAATGTAACTGTCATTTTGCTGTTGTCCATAGTCCCCAACCTAGAGTCAGCTGAGAAAAAGAGAAAGCGAAAGCGAGGAGATGGCGAAGGCCGAGTGGACAGTGAGGAGGATAAGAAGAAAAAAAAGAGGGAGAGCCAACGACCAAATTACTTTGTCTCCATCCCTATCACTAACACTCAGGTAAGGAGCTGCTACAACCTTTCACACTCTTCATGTTGGAATTAATGCACATTGTAAATACTCTTTTATCAAAGGTGTGTCTATGGAAGCTCAAAGTATGAAAGGAAGACCATCCCTATCAGCCTTTCCTTTATCTATCAAAAACCTGTGTGTTGGAATAAGACGTTGTGGGTTTTCCTCCAGAAAGTGGGTTTACTGAAGGCTCTGAGTTTGTTAACCCCAAGATGATAGGAACTATGGTTTATTTACCACGGCAACAAGCTCTGTGAACTTCACCTGCAGGTGTTCCGTGACAAACCTTGAGTTTCTTTCTGTCTCATAGCTGTCACTTTACTTTCCTCTTTCATAAAGTCAATATGAAATCACAGTTTAAGTTTAGATAATTAGATCTTAAGCCAAGGGCATGTTTATGATCAATCTGTAATCACAGAAAGGATGCGTACGTCATTAGGAATCAAAACTTCTGCACTGGATTATCTTCCTCCTCAGGGTCTTGGGCAACCCAAAAAGGCTCTAAGTGGTCTAGATAAATATGATTTGAACACCATATACAGCATAATAAAATACAAATGAATAATTTATTGAGCAAAGAACAGAAACTGTGCTGACTTGGCTAATAAGGACGCTTTCCCCTCTCTGAAACCCCATGTGCCATCTCCGGGGTCTAAGGCCATAGTTTTCCTACCTCCCCAGTGCCTCCCTTTTATTCTTTTATTATTTTTCTGTATTTATATTTTCACAATATATTTGTTTATTTTTATTCAAGTTTTTGTTCTTTTTTTCCCTCTTCTTCTTTTTTGCATCATCATCATCATAATCATCATTATTATCATCATCATCATCAGTAGGAGAAGTAGTGGTGGTGGTATTATTACAGATGAAATGTATCGTTTGTTGTTTGGTATTTTTCCCTCCTCATTTTCAGTGGTCTTCTTTCCAGTTTGTGTCACTGCACATTTTGTCCTGTTGTATGTTCAACAATATAATCCAAAAAAATAAATAACATTGAATCAAAGCTTTGCTGTTGAGAATAACATCTGTATAACACTGTCATTATCAGAGACGTAGCTTTTAACTGACTTCTGTTCTTTGTCCAATGACAGATAAGCTCAGCTGTGAGTGAGGTTCAGGAGGCCGTGCTTCAGCAGGAGCCCCGATTGGCCAAAGCTATGATCCCTGTCCCAACTCTTCACATCACGCTTTTAGTTACTCATCTTGCCAATCAGGAACAAGTGGACCTGTGAGTTGATGTATATGCTATATTTATATAATAGAGAGATTAATATGGGTTCCATGAATACTGTGACACCCAGAACGTCTGAAATGACTTTTGCTTGTTTAATTATTTAGAGATTGCAGTGTAAGTGCAAAAAATGGCAAAAGTGTCAGAATAACATTCAAAAAGTCAGTGATTGTGGTTTTGAAATTTTATGAACCTGCTATAATATGATATAATATTCCACTTTTCCGATCTTATCGATCACTGAAAGCACCGAGCTCTACGAGCTACATTCAGCCATTCACACACATTCTTGCAGCCCTTTGATCTGTTCCTTAAGATCTTTTTTTTTTTAATTCAAATAACACACACACACACACAAAACACTGTGTCAGCATTTAGATGTCAAATAGCAAATAAAATGGTCCCGTTTCAAATGTTTAAACAAAACAAATTTCAGCCCTACTTTTAATAAATATGATTGCATGATTGTTTGTGTCACACACATTGCTGTGTCGATTTGGACCTCCTCAAAGGTTCACCCACTCATCCATACAGAAAATGCTCATCAACTTATTGCTAAACGTGCACACATGCATATATCAGTGGTGTACACAGTGAGCAGATATCGTGTGTAATCTGTGATTTAGTTTGAGCAGAATAACATCTCTCTTGTCCCGGTTTCTCCTTTTTATTTAATGTTCTCTCAGGATAAAATGCACAATAATTCTAAAATGCTGAATTTCAATCAAACGGAGCGTCTTCAAATTAGTCTCAAGAATTTGGAAAAAAAGGCAACTGCACTTCTTATCCAAGAGGCTCTTTCAGTTCTAAAAACCAAAAGGTGGACAGTCCCAGGCATTTAAACCCTAGTGGGGGTTTTCCCCTTTGGAAGCCCTCAAATTAGTTTACTGTCAGAGTCATATTTGCTCAGTGAGTCTCATTCAGCCTCATTAAATCTGTGCATTATCACATCAGATAGATCTGACAGCTTGACAAACTGCTGTTGCAGTAGTAAATGTATGGACCAAAGATGTGCTCAAAGATATGGATGCAGTGACTAATTACCAACATGTCTCGTTAGGTACAGCTTCTGTCTTATCTTTTCCTTCCAGCACTTCCAGGAAAACCCGTTCATACGGTCAGGCTGTGCTTTTTTTTTGGAGGGGTTTGGGTTTTCAAAGCCATTCTTTAGGGTGCAGTAAAGAGGAAGAACGGTTCTGTTCAGTTTATAACCTAAATAAGAAGTTAACTAGAATTTTAAAAAGTACCTCTTTTATATATCAAAGTTAGCAAACACCTCTGAAATGGATTTTATTACATTTGAAAGCAACAGTGTAAATCGTTTTTACCTTAAACTGTCTTTTAATGATTTTTTTTTTTTAAATGTTTTTCTTTTTCAGCTCATATCTATCCCACACATATCTCACATTTGAGTAGATTATTAGATTGTTTTGTGTTGGTGAAATGTCCCGATGAACACTAAACTGAGTACAACTTCTGCCACTGTGCAAAACTAACTGAAGTTTGCAGTAACAAATTGCAATTGCAATTGCATTGAATAGTAAAGATTTGTGTTTGAAGTTGTTGTTCTCAGATAGCAGTGGAGGGTGACGGAAATATCAAGGGAGTCTGTATTTTTGTGAGCTAACTCAGTGCCGCACAGGGACATGGGAGCTGTGTTATGTGATGAAGGGATGCTTAATCCCATCAAGAAGAAGATGGTGTTATTAGTAATCACTAGATTCTCCCATTATGTAATATGACAGGAAGGGGGAGAGAGGATTAAGTCGCATGTGTGTGTGTGCGCGAGTGTGTGTGTGTTTCAGTAAATGCTGTGCATATTCATGTGTATATTTCCTTTTAGGGCGGCAGCGGTGCTGGCTCAGGTTGAGCCGTCAGTGGCTGAGTTGCTGGGTGGGCGGGATCTGGTCCTGCCCTTCTCAGGCATAAGTCATTTCAGGAAGGAGGTGGTGTTTGTTGGACTGGCCTCCGGACAACACAGACACACACTGGACAGCCTGGCAGGTCAGTGGCAAACGTTTAGCTTCTTGCTGTTGTGGTCATCCTTCCTCTCCTGTCATCAGTGCCTCTGTCTCTTTGGTGTATGGTTTTTCATGCTTTACAAGAGGGTAAAATTGTATTATTCAATGCTAATGTGATATTGTACTTGGTTTATTGTGCACTCTGGAGGGATGTCTGCAGTTGGAGACAGCTGCTCAAATCTAATGCTGTCTGTTTACACTCATACATATCATCTAAATTGGAAATATGTAGAGTTTTGTTCTTGAGACGCTCAAGAAAAAAGCTTTAATGTCTTACAGCAGGTGGATGCTTGCTATCACGGAGCCTTTCTTATGGGTGTCATTGATTAGCCAACTTAAAGAAAATGAAGGACAGATTCTTTGAGATGTTTTTATAAGTTGGCCGGGCAAATACACTCTCATTCAGAAGTCATGGACAGTCTAACCTGACATTTGTTCCGGAAACATCTGAGCAACTGGTAAGACGAGAATAGTGGAATTCTGTAAATAATTTTGCAACCTGTTTGGTAAGAATCTTTATGCACTGTAGCAACAAACTGTGTGTAGAAATACAGAAAGTGATACTCTAGGCTGGACACTAACTTAGTAGATCTGATTAAAAGAAGTGGAATTTTTGGTGTTTTTTTTTTTTTCTTTCTGTTATGATTTTGTGTGTTTGTGGGTGCATGTGTACATGTTGCCATTTGTGTTCCTACATTTTTGCTCTTGTGTCTGAGTCCATGTGTGGGGGGGGGGGGGGGGGGTTTTTCGC
>VUQJ01016695.1:7974-18418 GCA_015108635.1 Andinoacara biseriatus | reverse complement strand
ACAGCCTAGGAAAGCTGAAAAACAAACACTTCATTCTTACTGTGGTCCAACTCATGGACAGAAAATATTGTTCCTTTACTTTCCGGCCCATAAACACAAAACTTTTTTTATTCATTATTATAGATGGAAACAAAACACACAGTCTCAGTGATGACTTAAAGCCAAAACTATCAGTGGCCGGCTTGAAAACACCAGCCAATTCATTTGGCAGTCTCTGAAACAGTGGACATTTTATTTTCTCTTGCCTCAAACACAAACAGTGTTTTATCAGCTGTCTCTGATACACAGAATTCTACTTTTTAAATATTGACAAGCTAGATATTGACAGGAACATAAAGCTCAATTTTGCTATGGTCTTCCTCAGAAACAAAACTCTCTGTCACAGAATGGGCTGGCTCAGGAACAAAAACCAGAGTCTCAGAATTCAGGCAGCCAGGAACAAAAGTATATTAGGTTTCTGTGGCTCTGAGTTAGCACAAAATATGAAGACTTTTTCACTCACCTTTTAGGTGGGTTCCAGAAACCCAGCATCGGTAGGCACAGGCAGAGGAACACGCTCCAGCTGCGGGCAGATGTAGGCAGAAAAGCAGTCTCTGAAAGTGGCGAGGAGCTCCTCTTCTTCCTCAAGGAGGAAGCAGAAGGTGCAGCGGTGGAAGGCTCCTCTTTTTCAGCCCACAGTTCCACCAAATAGGAGGCTGGTGAGCTCACGAGCCTGTATTTGCTCCCTCAGCTCAGTTTAGGAACTTTCCAGAAGAGTAGTCTTGGAAAACTGGGGAAATAGTGGTTTCTTCTTTAAAGCATCTGTGGCATTCAGCCCGACTGATATGGACTCTTTTGAAGTTACAGTCAAGGATCTTGCACACTATACCAAGATCCTTAATGTACTCCAGCAGTCCACGGGGTCCATGATGGTCGCATGCTTCTGTCAAGACAGTGTGGCAGGCAGGATGTGAACCCAAATGCAGGACTCGGAAAACTGAAATAAACTTTAACCAACTTTAATAAGGAGTTCTTTCCCAACATACAAAAATAAACAGCGTAGACAAACAAGAGCAAAAAAAACTTGGAGAAACCAGAAATTTGGAATCTCCAGGAAACACAAACTAGGAAGCACACAACCATTAGCGAGCATGTGACAAAGCACAATGGAAACAGGAGGGAGCCAGGAATAACAGGGATTTAAGGAATAATACAAAGAAATCAAGAAATGACATAGATGAAAGCTAAAACCCTGAGAATATAAGTATGAAGAAACAAACCAGGACATGCAGCAACAAGAAAATACAAAAACAAAATACAGAACCATATTCAAAAGTACAAAGCTAAAGAAAACCTAGACATCCTAAAAACTTAAAATGACCATGACACTCCGCCTTGCCCTCTGTTCTTCTTTTTCTTGTAAATTGTTAGTCTTTTTTCATATCAACTTTGATTCCAGACTTTTATTACTTGAGCCAAAGTGAGTGTCTCAGGGGAATGATATTCAGCACCCCTGTTATTTCAGCCCAAGTGCTGCTTTTTATTTATTTATTTTAAATGCTTGTCACTCCGTGGAAACACTTTAGAAAGCTGATGCTTTTCTGGGTTTTTCCTCAGACCTTGGACATTGTTATTTAACTTTCTCCTGTCTGACTTTCTCCTTCTTCTTTTTTTTTTCCTTAGTGCGCTTCTTTCTTACTACTTTGCCACCACTCTCTCAACCACCCCTCAAGGTAAACTTATAGTGGGCAGTGCACATGAGTGATAAATTTACAGAGATTTTGCATACAAATTAAATTTTGTTTTTTTTGCACAGGATAAGAGTGTTTCAACACATATATTAGTAAATCAGGGTACATGATCTTAAGCACAGCAGCAAATCTACAAAGGAATAGCTGAAAAAATGATTGCTGCTAGAGGTGGTTCTACGAGCTACTGAATCATGGGGTGTTCTTATTATTATAGTTAAAGTGATAAGTTGATTATAGCCAATGAAGGATATTACGGTAACAATGACTTTATGGTTCTGTTATGTACTGGACTGCAACTGATGTTCACAATATGATAATAATTATATGTTAATTTGTGTGCCCACATCAGTTATCTATGACTGAGATGACCACAGAGCAACAGCAGCAGCTACATCGGTATTGTTGAAGTGGAAACTGTTGAAGGGAGGATAATAATGGCAAAAAAATTGAAGGATCCAACTTCTAACTAGATATTTAGAGTCAAGAAATAAATAATATCATTTTAAATCCCGAAACTTTGTATTTGGGATGGTTATTAATGTTTTTTTTTAATGCACGCAAATATCAGGGCAAATAATGCTAATTAGAGTCTGTAATCAGGAATGTAGGTTTAAGGTAAACTTAGAAGGAAAGAAAGCATGACCCTTACATTTCTGACTCCACACATGAAGCAAAAGAGATACTTCAAAATATTTAGTTTTTTATTTTAATCCCAGAGTTTCTTGTGGAGTGACTGACAATCAGCACATTTCCATGATGCGTCTGATGGAGCTGATTCTCATTATGTTGCTCACTCCCATGTCTCGGAGGTTCCTGTACTCTCCTGGCCTCACATACATCATACGCCCTCTAAAGTTGGTCTGCTCGAACATCAGCCAATGACCATCCAGCACATTGCAGGACTGGCAGTCAGACATATAAAAGCGATCCTGGAGAGACTCACAGTCATCCATCAGCTCATGCATCTGGCCTCCGAAGTTCTCTCTTTCATAGATCCTCATCCTGAACTGTCCTCTGTGCTGAAGGAGGGGGAGAGAGAGACAGCGGTGAATTTCTAGACATCTTATCACGAAACATGAGAAATGCAGCCTGTCACAGCTAGTGTAGCGTTTCCAACTGACCTAACAACTCTAACAACCATGTGCAACCACCAAAATGTCTTACCATGGGGATCATGCGACAGGAGCGAATGGTATCCATCATCGTCATGCCCATCATGCCTCCCATGCGCTGGAAATCAGAGTACTCGCCTCTCCTCAAGAAGAACTGATTACCCATGAAGTTAGGGCGGTCGTACACCACGAAGCACCCGCTGTCCACCCTACAGGAGTTGCAGCGGTTCAGGTGCATGTGGATGTCGGAGCAGTCACTGCTGCACTCATAGGAGCGACCCTGGAAGTTCCTCTCCTCAAAGAAAATTATCTGCAGAAAATAAACGGGAAAGTATTGTAAGCCAACGGCACCACAGAGCAGTCTTTGACAGTTTCGTATCTGGATGGACTTGCTTTGCATTTCTAACCCTCTCGGGATCTTTGCACAAGTCTTAATCAACGTTCAACTTGTTCAATGTTGTAAGATTTTTTTTTTAACACCACACAAGCAAATGAGAAATATTACCCTGCCCATGGTGACGGTTTTGTTTTTTCCAAATGATGCCAACCCGTGCCACTTTTATATACAGTATCAGCCTGAGACCACCTTCCAGACCTTTGTGTGAAACATCCTGACTCATCATGAGGTTCACGTGGCCCGGCATTCACATTTCACAGTACACCTCAATGGAGTTTGTTTAATACTGTTATTGTTACCACAACATTCAAACTCATCTAAAGATCTGATGTTCATACTACATAGAGTTTTACAGAAGAGATATGAATGAAATAGGTGAAGTTGCTGGAAGCGAGCATAAATCCCAACATTCAATCACAATACCTATTGCAGAATCGGACGTACAGTCTGCCACCCTATAGTGCTGCTGTGCCACAATATAGAGTGATGACTCAAAGGTTTCAGCACAAGCTGTGCAATGTATAAAAAGGGAAAAGGGTCGATGTTGATGAGATGTATCTGAGATTAGCTCACAAATACCATGACCATGGGGAGGGTAAGTGAAACTTAGCCAATAACATAAGAAAGCTTTAAAATGAAACTTCACAAATTCCTAATAACAAGCATCAAAATATCTGTTTACAGACTGCTTATTTAGGTACTTCACCATTTTTTTTCTTGTTTTGTTCTTTTTGCAGATCATATTCTATGAAGACCGGAACTTCCAGGGTCGCTCCTATGAAACTAGCAGTGACTGCCCAGAGCTCACATCCTACCTGAGCAGGTGTAACTCCTGCAGGGTGGAGAGTGGTCTCTTCATGGTCTATGAGAAGCCCAACTTCATGGGCCATCAGATGCTGGCGAGGAGGGGCGAATATCCAGACAACCAGCGCCTGATGGGAACGAGCATGAGCGACTGCATAAGATCCTGTCGCATGATCCCCATGGTAGGTGGATGACATTCAGCTGCTGCAGCCACGACAGAAATGACGAGAGAGAGACCTTCCTTTGAAGGAAGGCCAGTGATAACACCAGCTGAAAGAACAACCATGTGCTCAACGTGTGTCTGAGCTGCCCTCCTGCAAGCTGAGCAGAAGAAAATTAACCGTTCCTACCTTTCTGCATGTATATTATCCTAAACTCAGTCTTCACTCACTAGAATTGATCCATATCTCCTAGCCTTCTTCAACAAACCTAACCTGCCCAGGTGCAATCCCATGACCTAAATACTGAACTTCAGCTGCGTGGTAACTCCTCTGGAGGTTACGTTTACCGAGGTAGACTGAAAAAGCACTGAGTTTAAATTAAAATTTCAGACCCCATCGATACAGCAAAATTTAGGTACATAAATGGTTTTTGTGCTTGGCTGTGCTTTTAAAAAAAGCACATTTTCAGGAATTCGACACGCGCGAGGATGAAAAACATTAAAACCTAGCTCTAAGTAGTTTCCATTTGTACAAATTTTTGATTGTAAAATCTTTTAATATTGTCACTTTATGTTGTATCTATTGTGTTATTGCTGTATTTTAGATGCTCAATCTCAGCCATTCTCAGCTACAGCTATATTTTCTAGACTTGTAGCTCAGGCTTACTTTCAGTTCAGAAGTCCATCATCATTTTGCTTCTTCGTCCACAGTACCGGGGACCCTTCCGAATGAGGATCTACGAGAGGGAGAACTTTGGAGGTCAGATGTACGAGCTGAGTGACGACTGTGACAACATGATGGATCGTTTTCACATGTCTGACTGCCAGTCCTGCAACGTGATGGACGGCCACTGGCTGATGTTCGAGCAGCCCGGCTTCAGGGGCAGGATGCTGTATCTCAGGCCAGGAGAGTACAGGAACCTCAGGGAGACGGGGAGCAACATAACGAACTTCAGCTCCATTAGGCGCATTATGGACTCCTGTTAACTCACACTCCGAACGTACTGTGCGGAAAAATAAAGCAAGCTGAAATCCCATGTTTCTGACACGTGCCTGTTATTCGAGTGTAAATCCTGATAAGTCAACATTTAGTTTGAACTAAATCTATGTTAAAATGAAATGTTAAGGAGATTTAATGGACCCTCACAAATTTGGTATTTGGGAGAGGATTTGCAATTAGGACGAGAAGGGAGAGCAATCTTGAAGGCTGATAGCGTCAAATCATCCAGTTATATTTTAGCAGTGGAATCTCAGAACTCAAATGGGTTCCCCCAGCTCGTAGATGCTCATAAGACGCCTGTTTGTGTCTGAAAGTGAAAGGCTGTAGGCTGAAGGGAAACTGCAGCATGTAATGAGCCAAACGTGCTGAATGCCACAAAGAATAGTGAAAATTTTCCAAGCTTATACCAAGGCTGAGAACCAAAGAGAAAGAAGAAAAAAACAATCCAAGGAAATAAAATACAAAGCACACACCAGGTGGCGTTAACCACTTTGAAAGATTTACCAATTTATTTTTAGACCTTTCAGGAAAAGAAATAAAATTAACATCAGTTGTTTGATAAGGTCTTCACCTCCTTTTATACCCGTCTGATCCCTTAGATTTGTGTCTTTAAACTGAAGCATTTATAGAATATGAGGATATTCACTGATGGAATATGCAAGCGACACAGCAAAACTATTCATTATGACAACTTGTGGAGTTCCCCATGTGCTTTAACTCCTTCTTGTGTACCAGCTCCAATCGTTTTTCAGTTTGACAGTGTAGCAAGTCCTAATGTTGCTGCATATGTTGATATTTAACTGCTTTAAAGCTGTTACGTGTGGTCTGAAGGTTCCTAAAGGATTTGACTCGACTAAACAGTTATGACCTAAAGTACATGCAGCTCCTTTTGAGCTCTACTTTTCTTGAGGTGACCTCCATCCAAAAAAAAACAAAAAAAACAAAATGCAAATGAACATCAACAACAAGCAAATTAAGGTAAATTTTAAAAAATTGTACTGGCTGAAAAAAACAATGCGATGCCCATTTCTGACCATCACGTCTTTCAGTAAGGCATGGACATCACTCCAGTACTGCATTTGGTATATAAGCTATCATCACTGAAGAAAAAGTTTAATCTATTTAATGAAAGCTGGACAGTAATATTTAATACTCTGTGGATTCCCTTGATGTAAACACTTTAAACTGCACAAAACAGACCATGATGTTTTATAATTCTAACAATAGTCCAAAAAGACAGTTACAGATGTATCTGCAAAGATAGATGATAGAAATAAATTGATACTTTATTGATCCCACAAGGGAAATTATTATGTTACAGCAGCAATAAAATAGAACAATCTAGTAGAAGAGCCACAGGTACAGAGTGCAAAACTATACATATGCAACAGTGATAAAAACAAAATCAATAAAATATATAAATACAGTTAAAGAAAAGCAATAGTAAGACTGACATTGCACAATTTGCATTCAGATTCCTCCTGTACATATATACCCATCCTCAAACCAGAAAATAGTGCCTGGGGCAGAGTTTTAGTCTTCTGTAGGATCAGAAATAGAAAATAAGAGCCCTAAAAATGTATTTTAGTTAGATAATCATTTAGGCTATTTGCAATAATAATACCTTCCTTTTTTTTAAAAAAAAAAAAAGGGGGGGGGTATTATTTATCATTGCTAGATAATTTCTGTCCCTCACTGTCTGACACTGATCCTCTGCCTTCACTGTTCCAGCATGTGTTTGATACAGAGCCATCATCAGGCCAGAACAAAAGCAAATCAAACAGCTCCAAGCTATTTTGCTGATATGTAAATCTACCTCATTTGGGTATCAAAGACTTGCCACACTCTGCACATTTTGTTTATCGATAAATACTTTGATGGGGCTGCAGCAAAGAATGAGGTCTACAGTGCATCCAAATGGGGAAGGTGAGATAAATAAAAAAATCCTTTTACAATCAGTGGGTTTTCATAGACTCCTGCTCCTTTCAAGTTTATTAAATGCTTACATTTTCCACAGATCACATTTTTTGAAGAGAAGAAATTCCAGGGCCGCTGCTACAACTGCAGCAGCGACTGTGCCGACCTGCACACGTACTTCAGCCGTTGCAACTCCATCCGAGTGGAGAGCGGTGTGTGGGTCATCTATGAGAAACCCAACTATAAGGGTTTCCAGTACATCCTCAGCCCTGGGGAGTACACCGACAACCAGCAGTGGATGGCCTTCAACGACCACGTCAAATCCTGCCGTACCGTCAAGAATGTAAGTTCTCCTTTTTTTCAGGTTCCTTCAGCTACAAAATACAACAGAGGCTTCACATAGACTGCTTCTGGAAATGTGTTTGGGTAGTCCCTGCAGGACAGCATTGCACAAGGGCACCGGTCCAGGCTGGGTGCTCACTGTTAAGCCAGCAGACTGAACAAGCAGACAATAGGAAGCACATTTGGCAGCAACTTTTAGCTTTTTCTAAAAAGATAGCCAAGAAACGCAAATTCTCTAAAGCAGTCCAAAAAAAAGAACGCATATTTAATAGGCGTGGGTAAAAATTGTCAGAAAGCACTGCAATTTCTGTAATTCTGTAGAGCAGTTTAGCCTCTTTAAGCTAACTGTTTTGAGTTTAGTTTAATGTCTCTGCTTTAATCAGTTTTATTCTCAATGCAGCCGCAGCTAAAGACCAACTGTTGAAGAGTTTAAAGGTGCATAATAATGATGTAACTGCATGTGAGAGGATACCTTAGAGTGAAACCCTGCAAGAGTTGTACTTTTTAGCTCTGGTAGGAATTTTGCAGGACCTGTCATAGCACTATAGCAAAACCGTTCCTGGCACTGCGAGTCTGCATCAAGCAGATTTTACTTTGCTTATGTTTGCAGGTCTACGGTAGCGCGTGGAAGTTGAGGCTGTACGAGAGGCCAGACTTCGGTGGGCAGATGGTGGAGTGCTCTGACGACTGTCCTTCGGTTTACGATACCTACAAGATGCGCGAGGCCTACTCCTGTGTGGTGACGGATGGTGCCTGGGTGTTTTACGACCTCCCCAACTACCGTGGGCACCAGTACCTCCTGGAGCGGGGCGAGTACCGGCAGCACAGCGACTGGGGGGCGTCTTCGCCTGGTGTCGGCTCCTTCCGCAGGATCACAGAGTTTTAATTACTAGTCAAAATCAAAAAGTGATGGACATCGCAGTCAATAAATTCAAAGCAAACTGACTTTTGTCCTTGTGGATTTCCTCAAATGTGCCTCAAACTAGATGTGGAAGATTGCAGCAGCTGCAGTTGCTGACTTTTCAAGTCAGGGTTATCTACATTTAACTTACAACAACATAAATAAAAACACAATTCACTTTTTATTCTTTGATTTAAATATAAAATAAATTGAACTATTTGAAGCACTTTACAAGTGGCTGACAAAGATGGTACACACATGTACAATGTGATGCTAGATTAGAAAGAAAGAGTTAATGGTGCTAAACTTACACAAGTGAATGCAGTACAATAGAACCAAACAACGATAACAAAGACGAAAGAAGGTAATGGTTTTCCTATTGAAGGTAATTTACTACTGATGAATAAATGCTGGGTACCTTTAAATAATTAATTGTGCCAGTAGCAGAAGAGCAATGCTCAACGCCTGCTTAAAAAGTGAATTTAGATGCACGGTGATTTCCCCTGCGGCCACCACTGATATTGTTCTTTTAATAATCTAGATAATTCTTCAGTAACTGCAGCTGTCTTATCAAGTGGCCCCAGGAGTGGTGTCAGACTGAAGGTGGTGGAGCGATCGTGTGAGGAATGTGCTCAGCCTGCTGTCTTAATGATGCAATAAAGGAAAGAATGGAGAAATTCAAAATGACATTTGTTTTTGTGGAGATGACCGAGTCTGGTTGGTTTTTATTAATAACAGAGTGCAACGGGAGCTCACCTTTTGTTTGTGTTGGTTTCTTTTGACCACGATCCGGACTGTTTCCTAAACATAACCTGACCTTCACCGCGGTGTTGCGCTGAAGACCACACTTATGTCGTCATGCATTGTTTCAAAGGGCATTTTACTTTACTGCAGCTTTTTCTGGAGTTTTTCTCTGCATCTCGCGGTCATCAACAGTCCATAAAATCACCTTATTCATCATCGGAGAGGACCACCAATCAGCAGTGGCGCATGGTCGAAAATACTAATTACTTGGTATACTATGAATTAGTTATGCAGTGTGTATGCATATCTCCTGCAAAGTCTCTGGTGTCTTCCTGCTGTGTCACTGACTCAGCTCAAAGCGTTTCATATCAAACCAACTGTCCTGCAGTGCCCTTGTTTTTGTCAGCACGCTCTGCTGCATCCAGTGGCTTTGGGATGCTTTGCACTGTGCATTTGCATTGTTTAGAGAAACAGGATTCACCGCTTCAGAACAATGTGATAAGTCTGGATAAATATTTGAATCGCTGATTGAATAATCCAGTTCACACAAAGCAAGCCATGTGCTTAGTTTTATTGTTGTGTAGTTGTTCTGTAAAAAGTGAATATGGGAGGTGGCTGCTTTCATGTTTTACATCACACCAAATCATTTGATATCAACAACGGAGAAGGTGCTGCATGTTTTTAGGCAGGCACATATTCATGGCAGCATATTAAGTGTTCATGCTTTTATAGCATTTGGGGATAAATGAGGGCAAAATGTGGCTGTGTTAACGTAACAGCAGCATTTCTTTAAACATATTATCCCAGATCATCTTTTATGAATACCGAAACTTCCAGGGTTGATTTCATGATTCCACTGACCTGCACACTTTCTTCCCCCCTGCACCTCCATTAGAGTGCAGGGAGGATTCTGGGTAGTCTATGAAAGACCAAACTACATGGGCCACCAGTACTTGGTAAGCCCAGGAGAGTATCCAAACTACCAGCACTGGCTGGGTAGCAACGATTCCATCAGGTCCTGTTGAATTATTAGACATGCGAGTTAATATGCATGCGTGCATAGTACACAGTCAATTACAATTCAATTAGAAATCAACAATGCACACTCATTCCCTTTTTCTGAGTAATTGATTTGTGGCTTTCAGCAGGCTGAAAGTTTGGGAAAAGCCAAACTTTGAAAGCCAGTCAATGGAGATGGCAGACAGCATTCCTACATTCCCCGAGCACTGGAAAAGTTCGAGGGGGCCTGGATCGTCTACGAGCAACCCAAGGACAGGAGGCGCCGGCACCTGCTTGAGAGGGACGAGTACAGGCAGAACTCTGAGTGGGGGGGGGGG
>VUQJ01016693.1:3153-15251 GCA_015108635.1 Andinoacara biseriatus | reverse complement strand
ACAGCGGCTACATCCACTTTTTATATACAGTCTATGGTTGTTTCACCCACCCTGTGTAGCCCTGCATGATGTTCAGCTCCAGAGCAGTAGTTGCTGTCTAGAGAGTTGAACCTCTCCCTGAGTGGAGGCTGGTAGACAGAGGAATGCAGCACCTCTGGAGGCAGTGAGTTACTCCTGGCATCCTCTCTGTGGTACAGCTGCAAAAGTAACCATCATCATTATCAATAAAGTTACAGAATGATCTAATTTAATGGAAATTAGATAGTTGAGACTGCTCACCTGAGGCCTCCATACTCTCCTGCTGTCATAAAGGGGAGCATAAACTCCATGAGCAGGGCCCAAGGGCCCATACTGAGGCTGCCCTGGATGGGTATGGAACGCAGGTCCCATTCGATCTCTAGGCGGGTGTGGTGGGTATCCCGAGGAGGAAGAAGAAGAAGGTGGGTGTGGTGTTTGAGGGTCATTTGGGTAAGAAGATGGAGGGCCAATGGAAGGTGGCAAAGAGGATTCTGGGACATTGGAGGATCTAAGGAATCGAGCCATACACGGCTTGTGAGGAGGATGAAGACTTGATGGGTAGTAGGAACCTGCTGGAGGGTAGAAGGAAAGAAGAAACACAGAAGCTTTGAGTACTTTTCAACTATTGTGCAGCAGTATTTTAGCAGCTCATTTAAACTTCATTTAAAACCACACTCACAGGTTGGCTGATAGTGGGGCGTGTCATATGTAGAATGGGGCTCCTGGTAGTACAGCTCGGATGCCTGAGAGGGATGTGGTGGACGCAGAAGAAACTGTTTGGGTATAGGAGCACCACCATCAGCCCGTCCGACTGTGGCCAAAGGAGACATCACTGATGAGTGGCTCACTGGAGTCCTGGGAGGAGAGAGAGGCTTCCTAATGAACAGAATGATAACACAGAGTTAGCACATGATTCAGGCTGAATTGGAGGTTCAAATGGTTCAAGAGTTTTCACTTCTAATTATTCTCTAAGACACATAAATGGCCGTGTTACGCTTCAAGCAATAATAACATTGATCATGGGGGAGCAGGTGAAGAAACAGTCTTACTGTTCTGCAGATCCAGATGCAGTTTTGTTGGAGCTTGACACATTTGCCCCACTGGTTCCATTTAGCACAGCTCTCTTAGGTTCCTCCTTCACATCAATCCCTCTGGAGATCAGCTGGGGGTGTGTCAGACTGGGAACTCCCTCGGCCATGGTAGCTGAGTTGTCCCCAGTGCCTTTAAGCCCCTGTCCCACTCCTCCCGACACATCAGTGTGAATGCTGCCCTCCACAGTGAATTTTTTATTCATAGCACCCTGCGCTAAAGGGAACGCATGACCCACGCTGCTGCTCTTCTTATTCCTCAGTCTAAATCTGCAGAATAAAGGATGCAGGAGAGGAATAATGACTACAATGGGTGTCAGAGGTGCTCAAAAAAAAAAGAAAGTCTTAGCAATATTTAACCAACTATAGTGACAAAACTGGAAGGTCAGCATTCTTGTTTTACAAATTTTGGAGAGAAAAGGGAAGTTGTGTGGTGGCACACTCACTTCTCCAATTCATCCTGCGTGTGCGCAAACGTACAGCTGGTTCCCCGCGGACAGCCTCCCTGCTGACGCAGATCTCGGCACATGCTGGTCTTATACTTGCTGTTTGCCTGAGGCTGCAAAATGCATAGATCCAACATTTATAATAATACATGTATGTAATTGCTAAACCCAGTATAATGAACATATCTCCCTACAGAAAAGAATTTCATTGCTTTTCCAGACTCACACGGCAACTTCATCCTCTATTGGCTTGGCTATACTTTGTGTTGTTAAAGACGAAGTTCAGTCCTCACAACTGCGTCTGCTAATTGTTAACAGTTACATGTAAAAACTAAGTCACAGCACAGTCTGGCACACCTTCAATTATTTGCAGCTGATTACTATCCAAGCCCAAACATGGTATTTGGCACAGTTCTCTAAGCAAACAACTAGAGACCAGGGACCTTATAAGCAACACACCAGCCTGTGGGTACAAACGGTGCTGCAGGGAAACCCCCACAACTTTTCCTCAGATATGTATGGTTAGTTACCAACTGGTTAGTACATATATTAAGTTAATGATCTTCTGCAACCTTGCAATACATCGCATCTCATGTACTGTTGTCTGTTTTACAAATGGGATACCTGTGGAGTGTCGTGGCTCTTCTTGCTGAAGTTCTGTATGAATTCCACCAGACCATGAACCACCAACTTTACAGCCAGCATCACGCTTTCTAGCTCTTCCCATGATGGTGCGGGAGCATCTGCACATAGATCGACAGCACGCGGTTTGTTAAGTATTTTATTCCTAGAAGGCCTCAAAAATGTAATCTGTTACAGGAAACCTGAGTAGAGTTCAACAGAGAAATTTGGAGAATAACCCACTGAAAATATAGAATAAACCACTGAGACCTTGATGCTATTAAGCCTGGGTAAAACTCTCTATCTGGAGAGTTATTTTTGGATGTTGCTACACAATTATCTACATTAATACAGCCTGATAACTAAAGGAGACATGAAAGGAGGAATGCTATAGCTAAATGCTCACAGAATGCAGTGTCATGATAATGTTTACAGCCTTCACCAGCTTAGCTTCTCGTCATAGCCTGCTAAGATAACACTAAACTTGAAGTACAGCTGAAAGGGATTGTTTTGGTTGTAAAGCAGTTTCTCTTAGAGGTTGCACAGCAGCAACGTTGCAACGTGACACCAAAGAAAATATAACCACGTGCATGTATAATATATTGTCTGATGATATGTCATATTGTCGGAAGAAGGATTAAGAGAGAGTTGCAGTGCAGTGCAGTTTCTGAGTGCTGAGGGAATATTTAAAAGTCAAATAGACATCAAACACTTCATCACTGCTGTTTTGATTAATAAATGTTTAACACACGAGATGAATCATAACTTTCCTTCTGTCTTGCACTTCCAATTTGCATTTTGGTAGGTAAGTTTTCTTCACTTAGCAATCTTTGTTAATAATTTGACCCAAATGAATATTGTTAAACTGGTTGTTCTCTGTGAGGTAGGCCCTACTGATGAGGCACTGAGTGACTGTGGGTGAGGTTGGTGGGGATGACTAGAGGAGAAAATACGAAGTGAATTAATGAACAAAAATATATAGGTAAGAAGAAATACAAAACTGTCATTACTCTAGGCATAATAAATAAAGTTAGAGAGGCATGGCTGAGGTGGTTTGGGCATATGCAGAGGAGGCATACTGGATATATTAGACAATAATTTTGAATATAGAGCTGCAAAGCAGGAGGAAAAGAGGAAGATTTATGGATGTAGTGAAGGAGGACATGCAGAGTGTTGGTGTGGCAGAGGAGGATGCTAGGAATAGAGTGAGATGGAGGCAGATGATCCGTTGTGGCGACCCCTAAAGGAAACAGCCAAAAGATGAAGGGAAAATAAACAAGTGTTTCCCGACGTTATCGTGCTTGGATCGTACTTTCCTGTTAAAGAATGATACTAACTGTGGGGTGTGAGGAACGTGGGGAAAGGCAGAAAAAGCTTGAGATCCATGTTAAACTAAGGGAAGTACCTGGGTTGTGGTCGATGTTGGCTAATAGTTCTAGGTGTGGTCTAAGGCTTGTGAGGTTGGCAGGGTCTCCTGTCCTCTGCAAGACAATTGTCAGCTCCTGAACACTCTTTGCAAATGACTCGGGGGACTGTAACTAGAGCAGACGAAAGAAGACGAGAGTCAGTTTTCAAAGACATTGTTGTATTTTTTTTTCCTTTGGTTCTGTTCCCCAGATGCTTGTTATAAACACCATTTGAAATTTTAAAAGCAAATTCACATGATCCGGACAAAAGAGAGTTAATAGTGGCAACCCTATGAAGCCTAACGGTACCTTGTCAATGATGGACTGCATATGCGACTTGTGGACCAGGTCTCCGTACAACAGAGAGGACCACTGCTCAGGTGAGATTCGCAGGCCCGCTTCCATCGCGATGTGGACGATCTGAGCGTCATGTTCCCTCCTCAGAGCCTCGTATGTGCGAAACTCCTCCTTGAGCTGCATCAGTGAGGAGTCCTCATCACGCTTTGTCACCTAATGATGAAGATGCATCATTGAGAGACGGCATGAGAGACAGAGGAGTGAGGAGAAGCAGAGACAGGAAACAGATTACTTTTGGCTCCAATACGATTAAATAGATGAAAAATCAAATCCTAGTATGATTTCAAAATAAAGCTTCATGCACTCTTGTGTATATTACACATACAGTACATAGTGTATCACAAAATAATGTTTGCATGTTCAGAAAATGTAATATTAAGGCTACCACTATAATTTTGGACCAACAACGGAATCATCTTGTTTATAACACATTTATATGATACTTAACTTCTTTGGAACAACGTCACATTTGTGCCTGTTTTAAATTCCCGTTAGTGCAAATAAAATACCTTTCATTCTGGGAAACCTCAAATACTGAGAGCTGTGTTTGCAATTAGCTTTGTAACTGTAACACAGCAGTCACTTTGTCAATATGTGGTGTCTTCAGACTCAAAAACTCAAATTCAGATCACACAAAGGGACTCTCCCCTTCTCAGAATCTGCCCTATGAGTAATCATCATAAGACACCAACACACTCACCGCCAGCTGTTTACAAATATAAAACAAAATCAGATTTCACGAACAGTCGAGTTCTTGAAGCTTGTCTGGCTTTGTCTATACTCCTTCATCTATCGTTCTATCATTTATCTTTTCTGTGTATCGCTGTGATGTCTTTCTCTGTCCTGCAAGGCGGGGCAACGAGAGCAAATATAGACTGCAATTACATCACAAGCAGATAACTGGCATTTCTGCCCTGCCAGCGATGTCTGTCATCAGATAACAGGCATAAAAATACACACAGACAGACACACACGCACGCGAAAATATATTTACAGAAGCCCATCTTCTTAATAAAGAAACTGCCTTTTATGAATTAGTAGTGCCAGTATTTAAGGGGTGAGAATGCTTACTGTGATTTATTGGAGCATGCTCATTTGAAGATCAATCCACAGCTGAAAGGGAGTTTTGCAAAGCTTTCTCAGACACTATGACTAATTTTAAGACAATCATCATTTTTATTTTTTTTCTGGAAAACATTGTACTGACGAGAATGTCAGATCTGGAAAGTACCTATATAACCGATGACATGAAGGGGATATTAACCTGAAGATTTTTAATAAAGAAATCTGTAGTCATACTTGAGAATCTATTTAGGTACCCTCCATTCACGAGGTCATTTATTTGGGGTTTTGGGACAGCACCAAACTGAGGTACTTTTGAAAGGTTTTAAATTCAGTGATCTCTGGTTTGCTTGTTTCATTTATTTAAATGGAGAACTTGTCAGCGCAGCTTGTTTACATGTATGTGCACATTATGTCTATACTGTAGCTTATTCATATTGCCTATACCTTGAAGCAGGAAGCCCTGTAGAGTAGCTGCACAACGTGGCCTATGCTGGTTTTGGAGGCCTGGGGGAACCGAGCTTCAAGCTTCTGGACTACAAACAAAACCAGCACTTTCCTAGACAGAGCTGAACCATCCTCCAGAGCCAGTAAGACAAGCTTCAGTGCATCTTCTTGCATAGCTGATGAGGAAAAGTTGGAGAGTTAACACAGGGATAGAGAGATTGACAGCAAAAGGTGGCCAAGGAAGGGGGAAGTCAGAATGAAAGTAGCAGTATATGAAGCGGAAGTGGGGAGAAAAGAGAGAACTATTCAGCACACATTTAGTGGCAGGGGAGCGTATGCATATGCATGCTCCCCGCTGCAAACAATACATCTTCGATTTCTTTTTACACTGTTCAAAGACAGACTAAACAAAGGGTTTTGGAGGTGTCCTCAGACTTACAAATGAACTCATTCTGTTATCATGATGAGAAAATCTTTCCCAGTCAGAATCTGCCCTATGAGTAATCATCACAGGACACCAGGTTCCAGCACCAGCTTTGAAGAGACAGTTTGAACAGTTCTGGACACAATGAGTCCAGTTACTTGAAAAAGGTGTCAGGGTGACAGAATTTTAAATTTTAACAGTATGAATCGCTGTTTAACGTCATTCTTCTTTGATCTGTGCCTCATTCTTTGACATGTTTCAGGTCAGTAAAGTTAAAGTGAACTCTTTAACTGTATTCCCTCAGTTCACAACACATGTGTAGTGATGGTTAGAAGGCAATATGCACATTTAATCTTAAGCATGCCTCACAACACATTAAAAATAGATGTAATTTACCTGTGAGTCAGAAAATGCCTTGCCTTACAGGTATGAATCTAGAGGCACTGATATGTTTATGCCACATGTCATGCACACTCACCAGGTCCCAGAAACTGGCACCCCCGTGCCCTCACCGCAGCCCAGAGGTTTGCAGAGAGCTGCTGGGGGTTCTGGTGCTGCAGGATGAGCTCAGTGACTGTCCGTTCCCCCAGAGACCGGCCTGCCCGAACCGCCCGCACACGCCCCTCCTCCTCCACCAGCTGGCAGTTCACCAAGGTCACCAGCTTCCTCTGCATGGGCCTGCTGAGCACACTCGGGCTCAGGTTTGCCACACCTGTATTAAGTGACAGCACTTGAGTTGAACTCATTGTCTCTAAAGCAAAGTAACAGTTAAAGCATTCACTTTAGTTATCAGATATTTTGTCATAATTTATATCTAATGAAAAAGAAATTAAGAAGAACTTTATTCTCCTACATAAAGAGACCAGCAGAGCAGCAAGTCTTACAATCAGCTTTCTTCTGCAGGTGGATTTAAAGGCCATTTTTATAAAGGGTTCATGCATCTAACCTCCAACCAAATCCTTGGTTTTCCTTCTTAGCAAACCAGATATAATCACTTTATTAGCAAAATGATGAATGCGGCCCCCAATTCCCTCAACCAGAACTGTATGAACAAAGAACTGGCTTGTTTCAGTAATAAAATCTTTTTTTTAATATGGTCACTTAGAGAAATGAATGTTCCTTCAGTCTCATTAAAGCACAGAAGCTTCCAGCATCATGAGAAGTGTGAGAAGTATCAATGCCAAGTTACGCAGGCAACCCAACTGCAGCCCCCACACACTAAACATAAGGAGCTTAATTCTTTTTCACAACTGCCCAAATGTACCATACAAAGCACGCATGCAGTACCTTTTGCTCCGCTGATAGGCTTTAGGTAGAGAGCCAGCTCTTCTACACACATCCTGCAAACCTCATAGTGTTCAACCTCTGCTGCACTGCTCAGACTCACAGGTTGAACATCGGGGACCTAATATCATACCCAACACACACACACACAGGAGATATTATAAACACGTAAAGTTTCAAGTCTTTCCCAGTGCGACAGCATCACAGTCACTCATCTAAACAGGACTTTTCTCTTTTTGTTGCCTCACCTGAGCGCCGACCAGCTGCAGCAGGGCGCAGTTGACGGGCAGCAGGTCGATGTCGGTGCTGATCGGTGTCTGATCAAAGGGACAGGCCTTGCGGTGCAGTTTGTGTAGGCAGGTCTTACACACCGTGTGGGAGCATCCCAGACTGATGGGCTGGTGGCCGCTGCTGTCAAACTCATTGTAGCAGATGGGACAGGACAGGAACTCTGTCCACTGGGCTGCCTGCACTGGCATCCTGCCACCACACCACCGAGACAGGCGACGCCGAGCTCAGGTGGAACGCATGTCAGCGACCCCGACAACAGCACCTGTTCGCCAGTGCTAACGATAACTGTGAGGAACAGGACATAAAGAGGTGCATTAACAATTAAAGGATCAATTAACTTGCTCTTAATTGCCTCGATTTAACTCTGATTGATGTAGTCGGCAACAGTTTTGGATCTAAGCACATAATAAAAATAAAGTGCCGGGCTGTTGTTTTGTTGCAAACAATGGCACTGTATAGCTCACTGAACTGATGTGCATACAGGGAAGCAGGGTTAGTATTTGAGTTTTATTTTGCAAAGCAGAAAGGCACCCCCTCTTGTGTCATAAAAGTCAGATATTTATTTACTCTAATGTGGGCAATAAAAGTGCACGCACACACTCTAAAAAGAAGTAGCTGCCAAATTCCCCAACACACACTGCAATAAATGACACCTCCTCAGTGTGAACACAGTTTCAAGTCCAGGTCTATAATTCACTCTTTACTCATTACCAAAGTAAGAAAAAGCCAGTTGAACACATTATAACATTAAAACTGAATTTAATAGCATTATTTGTGAACCGTAGCCTATTATGAGAGTGCGAGAGGTAAGATTATTTCTTAGTAGAGAAACCAAAAATAAATTGACATTAACTTAAGAGCGAGATCAGGCATGCAGAGTCTTCCTGGCTTGTGTCTTATATGAACTTCAGCGTGCAAACTACTGATAAACACAGACAGTTATGCACACAGAGCTGAATGGTACCAGAATCCTGTTTTGGTGAAAAATTATGAAACATACTCTTTATTTCATGTGAAATGTTCTCAAACATCTTTTACGACTAACTGTATTTTTTTTTTTGTGCGTGTGTGTGTGTATGTGGACAATTTCTAAGACTACATTAATAGACATTGAGTTAAACTACCTGATAGAATAAGGAAGCAAACAATTATCCTAGCATGATCAATAATTTTTATTTTAAAATGCATTTTTTACAGGACTTAATTATACATTTTTACAAATATTTTAAATAGCAAATTCAGATTTTTAGAAATAAACTGAAAGCCTGTGATACTGTGATAAAATACGCTAGATATAATGCTGGGGAAACTCTCTTTTACTATTTTAGAATTCAAATAACATTCCTGTGTTAATAAAATACTGATGCGAGTCACTGAAAGAGAATTTACTCACTGTGTACAGCATGAGAGGTTAGTATTTTATTTTTTAATTATTAATGGATGTTTTATGGGATGAAGCGATGATTTTATTTTTCTGTTGCGTTTTTTTCTGTCATCATATTACATGGATGCGTTAGTTATATGTAGCATACTTAGTATATTTCAGTGATGTTATGACTAATCTGAAACTACAATTAAAAACATCCTATCAGTATATGATTCACTTGACCAAATCATCCATTCATTCATCTGTTTTCTTAGCTGCTTTTTTCATGGTAAGGTCACTAGAGCCAAGCGAAGTAGGAGAGGTGGGGTAGACCCTGGACAGGTGGCCAGTCAATCACAGAGCTGGCAGGCAGGAAATCAACTGACACACATGCAAATTTCTTATAATTTATCTAAAAGCCTCACGACTAAGACTCTATATATAGTTGGGTATTGACCTCTTGCATGCTATCTGATGCATCATCCCATTAACCAAAAGCAAAACCTTTCATAAAATGGGCACAACCATAAAACACGATCTTTTTGTCTCTATTATGCAAAATGTTTTGGACACTGCCTCCAGACAGTGAGCACCTGTTGCTTTCATAGTCTGTTACATCTGCTCAAAGTACAGTAATGTCCAAAAAAACAACAGCTGGCACTCTCACAGCGAAGCTGCCACAAAAAAAAAACCGAAAGATAATCTCCTCAAACGGATTTGAAGACACAGCAAAATAGCTTCAAAACGCACATATTGATTGAAAGAGACGGAGATTAGAGAGAACGGTTAACCGGCAAGACCAGTTTTTACTTGCGTGTGCAGCTACTGTACAGCACACACCAAACTAACCGAGAAGTATTAGCCAAACAGTGGTCCGTCAACCAGAAAGAACTGCTAGATTTTTTTGTAAGCTCAATGAAAAGCAAATCCGTTCACAATGACAACTTTCCAGCAGATAAAGCGGAAAAGAGGCACATTGCGCATTACGCACGTGTTGTATTCCACATCAAATAGCAAATAGACCCAAAACGTCGCCACAAACTGCATATCCGTATAAAATCATAATAGATATATGGCAGCGTGCAAGATATACTGCAAAATAAGGCATACGCACCTTCCAAACGCTCCACGGCTCGCCTCGGCGGCGCTCTCTCCTTGGCCGCGTGGACAGCTCCGCACTGTCCTCGCGCGTCATATTTCCTTCCGCGAGAAACCCAAATATAACACCGCTTACAGCTATTGTAGCCCACAGACTGCTAAACTAAAGTCTGAGGAAGAGTGAGGTAACACTCATGTGATAAACTTCTGGGGGCTTTTTTGGAAAATCAAGAAGGTGGGGAGTTTTACCCCGGCGCGTGAGCCGGATGAACTCTTCCTGTGAGCACTCGCAGATTAGGGAGTGGCGCAACCTCTGGGGGGCAACTGTTAACCGTGATTCACTGGCTGTAGTCACGTTGACAGCCACCTGTTTCTGTTCTGACAAACTGCAACACACCTCATTTTAAGCCTGGCCTAAGCCACAGCACAGCTAACCCTGTCGGTGCCCGAGTATCCCTGCACAGATTGCACAAGTTCACACTATCACAACACTACTGAATGAATAAACATGAGTACCTCACACCACAAGAGGAGCAAAAATATCACCAAATGCACAAGATTTTCATTTCTCGCATGAATGGATCACCGCTGCATTAAGGCAAGCATGCCACATGCACACACACACACACACATATACACACACAAAGCCCACACAGTCATGAATACTTCCAGTCTTGTGACAGAAAGAAGTGGGTGTGCATACAGCAGACCACAACTTCCTCAACAGGTCCTCTCCTTTTCTGATTACTCTGAAAAAAAAGGGAAATTAACCTATGAGCAATGATATTTGTTTGTTTTGCTCGTGGCCAAAGTTTAACGTGAGTTTTCACTTGAGCATGTGACATTTTGACAGTGCATTAAATGTATAATTTTAAGTGGATGATAAAAGTGAGAGGGCTTTGGAGGCTAAAGCATGTTTTTTTTTTCCTTTGGTCATAGGGGGCAGCTGAGCTACCCACTCTGCTGAGCTGAGGATGAGAAGTACATTGTGTCTTTACAGCCAACAGTTGGCGAGCTATCATCTGGCTCTGAGTCCTCGCTTGGCCCCCTCTGGGTGGGGGAGGGCATCTGGAGTTTCCTTTGGCATGTCTCAGACACACACACACACACACATGCACAGAAAAAGACTGTCTTTAGAGCGAGAACTTAAGGTAATACTTCTACAGCAGCCATTGAGCTCATCACATTTCTAGGGTACTCGCACTTTGTTTTAGGCTGGTTTTAGGCTACGATTGGATTAAGCTTGGGTTAACACACAGTTGATGCTTTTGCAAAATCTCATGCCACATAACTACAGTATTGTGAATAATGCACATTTATGATGCCATTTTGCTGCCACTAGCAAGTAGCGGTAAAAACACTCAAGCTCTTGTCACACTGGTTTTCCTTATAAACTGAGACCTACAGTAGGTGAAAATGGCTGCACATTTTAAAAGGAAGAGTGGAAGGAAGGAGCATGCAGCGTACAGCCAATGAGACTTCAGTCCAAGCAGAACACACCCACTAGCCACCAGGATTAGGTCATAGCTGTAGTAAGAGTTTACAGGCATGTAGTAACAATGGACAGGTGAATTTGATATGCGGGTTTCACACCATACGCGTGCGTCTGTTGCTGCCAGGGATTCCTGAATGTGTTGGGTCATGATGTTTTTAACTTTGACTCCAATTTAAGTATTTCTCCAGGTGCAGTGGAGTGAGGTGGCACTTTAAAGGCAAACATCACACAGTTTATGTGAAATTGGAAAACACGTTTTAAGCTGTTATGCTGTTTGGAAAATGCCGTTTTAAATTGGTTCTGACAGCTTTAACTTTTTACAGGCTTGCTTGTGGCTTTATAGCCCAAATAATGTCCCTGAGCCAGTTTCTGACATGATGTATTTAGATGCATGTCATCCCCTTTTCTGTCAATTCATGTTTCCTGTATCCAAGATTCACCATACAATACTGTCACAACAAGTCTGCAGTAATTCATCACAATATCTGTGTAACACGAGAAGAAAAAATACCCCACAAAAAGGCAAAAAGCAGTAATTATCTATTTATTCACTGCACTGTGGTGTTAATGTGTGTGTTTATTATGACTGCTGCTGAATAAGGCACCACAGTCAGTCAAAGCAAGAGGGTCACAGGTTCAAACCCAGCGCTTTTTTTTTTTTTTTTTTTTTTGTTTTTTTGTTTTTGTTTTTGGTT
>VUQJ01016687.1:3634-14892 GCA_015108635.1 Andinoacara biseriatus | reverse complement strand
AGCTTTTTAATTCCCTGCAAACAGGAGGACAGCACAGCATCGACCTGCCTGTATGTGAACTGAAGCGGGTCCAATCTTGGAGATCTCTCTGGATTGATCGCTGTAAGTCTCTCAAAGCACTTCATCACTGTACATGTTATTGTAACAGGCCTGAAGTCTTTGTTCTCACCAGGACTCGATACTTTTGGTACAGGAATAACTATTGATCTTTTCCACAACTCTGGGACTGCTGGACTCTGCAAGGACTTTTGGAAAATTTGACACCAGGTGTCAGCTAATTCATCCGCACAGCGTTTCAACAGAGAAGCCGACAGGCCATCAGGACCCATAGACTTCTTTTCAGAAACATTTCTAAAGACTGACTTCATCTCTAAGCTGTGGAATAAGTTCCAGTCTGTACTTCTTCCGTCCACTGTGGGCCTGCTGCATTTTAACACCGATTTATATGTGTCTTACTAATTTATATGATTTTAGTGTCAGATCCATATACATGATTTATATGGGTCTGACTGCTGTTTTTTTCTCCATTTTTTGACCACAGCGGCTTTTCTATTAGTGTAGATAGACAGAAAATGGGGGAAAGATGCGGGGAAAGATGCGGGGGAAGACACGCGGGCAAATCAGTAACAGGCCTGGACTCAAACCTGCGCCACCTGCACCGCATCGCGGGATATGCTTGTGGTAGCCTGCTCCACCACTGAGCCACCCGGACACCGCTGTTTATGAACTTTTATCTTAGTTTGTGACACTTTATAAAAAATAGGTTTAAAAATAAAGAGACTGACCTCCTCGCCCTCGCCCTCCCCTCATGCCACCTCGACCTCCAAAGTCAGCTCTGCGGGTGGCAAAGGACACCTTGATTGGGTTTCCATTAAAGTCTTTACCTGGAGTGAAGTGATAGATATCAAAGGATCAGATAATCTTTTTTGTTGTTGTTGTTAATTGCAATGTTTTTCTGATTGTTTGGAGCCAAAATCAAAACAGAAATAAAATTTTGATTAATTGCACAGCCCTACTATTAAAGATCAGTTTCCAGTTGAAACTATAAAACCACTTACACCACTCACAGTAAGTCAAACACTGGGGGAGCTGAAGCTCAATCAAAGTTCATAACTCACCATCAAACCACTCAATGGCAGCTTTAGCTGAGGGGGGGTCATCGAAGGAAACTGTGGCCTCCCCCTTCAGCTTACCAGTCTCTCTGTCTGTGTACAGGTTAATCATGGGGAGGCCGGTCTTCTTGTTTACCTAGGAGGACATAAGGAAGAGGAGGACATAAGGAAGAGGAGGACTAAAGTCCATGGATCACACACCGGATTTGTGAAACAATAAAACAGTTCAGGTACGCAAACCATCCATCCATCTTTTCCACTCATGTGGCTTCGGGTTGCAAGGGCAGGAGAGAACCCAGGACCTCCCCCTCCCCAGTCACCTCCTCCAGCTCATCCGGGGGGACCCCAAGGTGTTCCCAGGCCAACCGAGAGATAAAATCTCTCCAGCGTGTCCTTGGTCTGCCCTGGGGGCCTCCTCCCGGTAGGACATGCCCAGAACACCTCACCCAAGAGGGGCCCAGGAGGCATCTTAGTCAGATGCCCGAACCACCTCAACTGGCTCCTTACAATGTGGAGGAGCAGTGGCTCTACTTTGAGCCCCTCCTGAATGGCTGCACTCCTATTCTACCTGTAGGGGAGAGGCCAGCCAGTCTATCTTTACCACGATAGACCGGTGAGGTGTCCGCAGCACTGCAGATGCAGCCCTGATCCATCTGTCGATCTCCCGTCACCCGTGAACAAGCCCCCGAGAAACTTGAACTCCTCCACCTGGGGCAGCAACTCGTCCCTGTGCTGGAGTGGGCACTCCACCCTTTTCCGGCTGAGGACCATGGCCTCAGACTTAGAGGTGCAAATTCTCATGCCAGCCACTTGACACACTGCTGTTAACTATTCCACTGCAAGCTGGAGACCACCACCTGATGAAGCCAACAGGATTGCATCATCTGCAAAAAGCAGAGATGAGATTCTGAGGCCACCATGGACGAAGCCTTCTGCCACTTGGCTTCACCTAGAAATTCTGTCCCTAAAAATTATGAACAGAAGCGGTGACAAAAGTTCAGCCCTGGCAAAGTCCAACACCTTTATGGCCAGCAATACAGGCCAAGCTCTTGCTGCAGTTGTACAGGGACTGAATGGCCCACAACAATGAGCCAGATACCGCCTAGAGCACCCCCCACAGGATACCTTCAGGAACCCAGGGTGAATATCATCCACCCCAGGGGCCCTGCCACCAAGGAGTTGTTTAACCACCTCAGTGACCTAGATAGAAGAATAGAATGCCTTTATTGTCATTATGCAGAATTTACTAATGAGATTGGAGGACCTCACCCCCAGTGATGGACATCCCCCACGTCCCCAGACTCTGGTTCCACTACAGAACACGTGTCAGTGAGATTAAGGTCCTCAAAGTATCCCTTCCACCGATCAACTATAACCTCAGCTGAAGTCAGCAGCACCCAACCCGCACTACAGACAGTGTGAGCAGAGCAGCACTTTCCCCTCCTGAGTCACCTGACTGCCAAATTCACTTCGAGGCCATCCAAAAGTCTTTTTCTGTGGCTTCACAGAATTGTTACCACACCTGATTTTCTGCTTCTGCCAATGCCAAGGCTGCATTCTGCTTGGCCTGCCAGTACCCGTAAGACTCCTTCCTGATGGCTCCCTTTGGAAACAGATGGTCACCGGAGGTGGATTACGTCCACGACAGGCACCAACCACCTTGCAGCCACAACTCTGAGCAACAGCCTCAACAATGGAGGTGGAGAACATGGTTCATTCAGACTCAGGCCAGGACTTAAACCTGCACCGACTGCACTGCCACACAGCATACATGGTCCTCTGCTCATGCCCTGAGCCACCCTGGTGCCATAATTACTCATATATGACATACTTGAAAAGCTGCTTTATCGATAAGTGACTTATATCCAAACAGCTATTACTGGCCAAGCACGAATCACTAAGTTACCTTAATGATCCCAATCTGCTTAAAAAAGTCAGCCACTGATTCAACAGTGTAGTCGTCTCCCAGGCCTTGCACAAAGATGGTGTTGTTATCAGAGTTATCCTGGTCCTGCACTGTTTCAAAATGATATAAAGTGATGTTATTAAAGCAATAAGTGTATAACATGTTCAACTATCACACTGTAAAAATCTATTTATGACAAACATCAACTGTAATTAGAAACTGACCAGTTACTGTAAACATAATCACACTCCAGGCTGTATCCAACTAAGTACTGATGAATTAAGTTGCTTAAGGTGACTGTTTATGAATAAGCAGTCGAATGTGATGGAACGTGTTTAGATTAGGTCAAAGATCAAGAAAACTATTGTTATTAAAGCATTATTACTTCTGGGAATTATTCAGCCAGGGAGAGCCAAGAAAACCTGGTCATGTTCTTGGTGTAGGAGGAAATATTTATAGTTGTGTGTTTAGGCATTTATTGCCTTCTGAAGTGTTGAGTGCTGCACCAGCTACGTATGTCTGACTGACTGAAAAACGTCCCATGCTGACAGAGTTTTGTTGGTAGTCAGACAAACAAAAAGGGAAATACTTACTGAAGCCGGGTCCTCCGTGTCCATGTCCCGGGTCTCTTGGTCCTTAAGGGCAACACATAAAGACCAATCTTATTAACAATTAATTCCTCTCATGCACACCTCATTCCCACCAGTACCACTATTAAACTTCTAAACATTCTTTAAGTAACAGCCTGTTTAATTCCATGAAAACAAAAATATTTTTCCTGTCTCAGTTTAACCACTTCATTACTATGCCACATTATCATTAGCAGATCTCACAGCACTTGTACACCGAGGTCAGCGAGGGGATGATACCTGATATCTTGCTTTGTACACTTGGTCCCAGGACCAGTTGTACAAAGCAAGACTGTCCACATTGTTGAGACACTGATGCTCTGTGCATCATTGGTTTTGGAATTTTTCTTCTCCAACAAGTACACACAGACACGGTGGCTTGCTTAAATTTACTGCATTCGTGTTGAAGCATTCCGAGATGCATTTCCACTCACACCAACCTTACAGGGTTTTGGAGGCAAGTCGAACACAATGAAACACAATTGCCTTTGTTTCTGTTCAGTTTCAGCTGTCACAGCACTCCATGTCGTTCATTAATTCCATTATAATGCTTCAGTTTTCGACAAAGGATTCTTGGGCACTAGTCCCAACATACATCTTAGGAACAAGAACACCATGTTTACCACTCTGAGACCTGACCCGACTCGAAAAACCAGCAGTGTTGTCGGAGATGACCTCAAGCACCTTATGAAGCGCTTTAGCGTTTCAGATCCTCACCTTTTTTTATTCCCCGTTTAAAACAAACACAGCTTTGTTTATCAGACACCTGAAGCAAACCTCCTGCAGGGGCAGAGCCCCTCAGATACTTCAGAGGTTGCAGCACTGTGACTGGCAGCTTCGGGCATCGGTCTTTGTAATCTTTGAAATCATTGAAATCAAAACAAAAAATTGTGTTTTCATTATGTCTCATGTCCCATGACTAACAGATTTCGCCTTCAAGCTTGAATGTCACTGAGCTGGTGTGCCAACTTATATCCAATCATAAATGACATCAGATAACAGATAACATCAGATAACAAGAGGTTAGGGTAGAGCATCACGCTGATCTTTTGGTCGCTGGAAAAGATCAAACGCAACCCAATAACTTTATGTCCTTTAATCAACTTAAGAACAGAAATAGTTGCACTTTTCCACATATTTCAAGTAAATATAAACGAAGGGGGGGGCTGTTTTGATGAAGCCGTTTTGTGACGCTCATGTTGTTGGATCCTATATTTATCCCACTGAGTAAACTGGAGGAAAATAATTATTCCAAGAACTGCCCTGCTCAGGATCAGAGAGACCTGCAGATGTTGGTGTTCTATCATATCTACGGTGCAGAATCAGAGTCCAGAACATTAAACCCTCAATAAACTACTCAACGCTCAGAGAAACACCACTTTAAACTTTTGACATCTTAAAAATGGTTTTGTCTCTGTTTAAGGAGAACTGAAGTCCTTCTAGGAGAGAGTCTCACCATTTGGCAACCATACGGTCACATATCCAAGCAGTTTGAGCAAACAAGAAGACTCAGTCTAGAAGCAAGTTTTGGCACTTAGGAACTTCATTTCAGTAATGTTGCCATCATTTATTTAAGTGTTCAAGAGGACATAAAAACTGCATGTATACAATCACCAATTGAACTGCTCAGAAGTTACATTTTCCCCCAGAATGAGGTTTGAAAAGCTTCAATATATTTTCATTATTGATCAGTCCAGAACAGCAATACTCTGACTGGCTTTGTTTTTTTCGTGCAGAATGCTCCCACAGGTTTTTATTTTAGGATTCTTTGAGTCTCCTCGAAACCTGATAGACAGCACTTAAAACTTTGGTGAAAACTTTTATCATGTTTTCAGATTCAGCAGATCTCATGGAGGTAACTGGTGCTCTGAGGAGAAGGTGCAGAGCACTCGGCATCTTCGTTACAAACACATCTTTACAAGGGATTCTTTGAATGCCATTTCTCCCTTTATTTTCTATTTCTACTGGTGTTACACAGCTCCCAAGCCCTACTGGCAGTGCAGGGGTAGTGCACTAGTCTTTGGATGGTGCAAAGACTACTGCACTACCTATTAAAGACACGTTGGCTTGGTGGGCGAAACACCATTTCTTGCTAGAACTTTGCTGTGTGATCTCCCTGTAAAGTTTACCTTGAATAATGTAGCAATTTAAATAAAACACATGCCTAACTCTAAAAAACAAACATTAAAAACTCTGCTGTTAGTGCCATTTAATGCTCCAGCTTATGAGCTGGATCATAAACAATGGAAAATATTTCCTTCAACAACTGCGGTTAAATTATCTTTGACAGAGGAACCCATCAAAGTTACCGCCTTTACCACCAACACTAATTCACTTGTTTATACAGAACAAAAGCAAAAACCTCTTCAACCTGAAACTTAAGTCTGTTCTCACGACAGGTGCAAAAGTAAGAATTCACAAATAATTTCAACTGTAAACCTAGAACCTGCAATTATTCTGGTGAAACCAAAGTGTGACAACCTTTCTACGATTTTCCCACATCTAAGGATTTATGCCTCTTGTTCATTTGTTCCGAATGGATTCCGAAGTTGCAAAGAAACCGCAAATTCTCCGATTTAATCACAATGTGCTCCAGATTAAGTTGCTGAGTCTTCATAAAATTCCACAGGTGTGCAACCCAACCAGTTTTCACCTTTCAACTCTGTTCTTTGGAAAGTTCAACAGAATGGCCACCATCAATAGGTTATGCAGGCGAGCTGGTGGTGGGCAATTAGTGGCACAGATTTCTGACACTTTAAGAACATTTCTGGTCATTTCACGCATTTAACTTCCGTCACCTTTGCCTAATATGAATCTACTTCCCACACTTCACTCATCTCACTTCAGTCATTGAGTTTGTCACCATCCAGTCTTTAAATTCAAACACCATCAAATGCTCCAGATGCAAGATAGAGGAGCAGTGGAAGGGCACGTCAGGCTAATGGTGCAGTTTTTGATCCCTCTGCTGGACATTTTCAGTCACATTCAGGTAACACCTAAACACACCAGGTGTTCGTACCTGTATATTCATGCTAGAGATGGTTTGCTTCACTTGTGCAGCATATTCAAAGTCTTAAAATAAGTCTGACCCCCGCTGTTCAGTTGTTTTTTCAGTTGGAAATCTCAATGTGCCACACTGAATCATGTTTTCTCCCCTAAACCACACTTCAAGTACCAGTTTGAGCTTCACCCCTTTTTAGCTTTGACACACCTTTTCACTCAAGTGTTAAAGTTTTTTTTGTCACTTACCACCAAACTTATTGAATCCTCCACGATCGCCCATGCTGATGAAGAGGAAGAGAAAAACGACACGCATTGAAGTCTGGAGCTGACAGCGGTTTCTCTCAGTGGGCTGTGGGTAACCTTCACTCTCAGAGTGTCTTTGCTAAACCCACCCCTCTTCACTGGCATTGAACCCTTACTACATGTTAATATACCCCATGGACAAGAGGCCACTTTACAGACCTTGTGAGCTGAAAATTTGCATTTCTTGCCCAGAAGGTGTATAAACCTGTACAATTCATTTATTTCATCATAAGAGTCGCCTTTTAGTGCAAATTATCCAACCCAAACATCAGCACCCCCGATCCCCTGGTGGGTGTTATTATTGGTGATATTTTTTAAAGGTCTCAGAAAACCTTTATTCATTCAGCACAGGGTGTCTACAGGTATAAACAAGCTACATTTATGACCTTTCAGACCAAACTAATTTCACTTTCACTGACACAAAGCTGAAAAACACACTGACACCAGTTCAAAATAACAGTGAAGTAAAACAGTTTCTGCCCAGATGTGTTCAATAATATGTAAAGGAAACAAAAATTTGGTTATTTTCTTGTTTCCCATCCTCAAGTCTGAAATACCTTCAACACACAGCACAGATTGTTCTGTCGGCATGTCCGGCCACAGGCTTTAACAACCAAAGGTATTTTTAGTCTTTTTTTTTTTTTAATACTTTTTTTGCATTTCGACTATCGAGCTGGTTGGCCAGCAAGGCCGTCTGCTTCGCTTCCATACACGGGGTTTAAGCCGGTGCAGAGCTGAGGGTGGGTCCACCGGGTCTAAAAGGATTTCATCCTAAGGTAAAACAGTTACTGTTTACAATCATTTTTACACTGTAACAACTAAAAATATATATTAAGATATTTTAAAATGGTACAAATTAGCCAAAAGATGCACGTTGTTTTGAACTGCACTACATACAAGAAAACTGAATTGACCAAGGCACCAGTTATGACTTTTTCACATAAACCAGGTCATTGGTGGCCAATCTAAGGTTACAGTTTCATCATTTTTTCTGAAATTTTCAGGTGTTTGGAACACCCCAAAGGAGACGCTTTTATGGAGATGTAGCTGACCCGACCCAAGATAGTTCACGGTGACCTGGTGGATGTTAAGAGGTTAATTTATCCTCAGGTGATATCTGTCAACTATGTTCACTAATTACAGCAGGCCAAATCATTAAATTGATATTTATAAGTAGATTAACTTCTGACGCGCTCTCACTGTTACAGCCTTGTGAGGTGGAAGCTTCTAAAAACAGGATGGCCAGCAGTGAGGAGTCCAAAATAGCAGATTTGTGTTCTGGAAACTGTCACAGTAACATGATTTAAAAAGGTTTCAGACCCGCCCAACTGAATTCAGGAAAATGTAGTTTTTCTTTAGGTTTTTATATAGTTACAAATATATACACATTAAGCCTTTTGAAGAACCCGTAGACACCCTGTCTTTATACGAATTGCAGCAAATCCAAAGTGTTTGAGGCTTTTCTCCAAAAACACTAATTATTTGTATTAATTTGTCCTTAAATTATTAGAAGACTAATAAGTCTGTAGAATTCCCCATATTGCTTTTTCCCAAATGATGGCTTTAAAGCAGAAAGCCAGCCTGGAGAGAAGGTAAAAGCCTAGGAGAAGATTCAAAGATTGATTAAAGCAGAGCATGGTACAGTAATCCTGCAAGGGCTGGTTGGGAAGGTGGTGGTAACAGGTGAAAAAGGCAGGCGATGGTGATATACTAAGGTGTGTTAGTTTGTAGACAGAGTCAAGGTCACACTTTATCTGCCATGGAAACACATTTCAGCACGTTGTTGCAGAGAAAAAGAGACGTGAAGAGGAAAAACTCACTGTATGAAGTTTGAGGTGTGCAGAAGTTTACAGGTAAAGTTTGCTGGATTCCTCACATACATGTAATGCCTAACGGTTTCATTGCAGGGCCAATCGTTCTTTCTTGGAGATTACACTGATCAAGCATAACATTTTGACCATTGACTGATGAAGTGAAGAACACTGATTATCTGTTCATCATGGCTCCTGTTAGTGGGTGAGCTATATCAGGGAGAAAGGGAACATTTTGTCCTCAAAGTTGATAAAGCAGGAAAAATAGGCAGCGTGAGGACTTGAGTGAGTTTGAAGGCCAAATTGTGGCTAGATGACTGGGTCAGAGCATGTCCAAACCTGCAGCTCTTGTAGGGTGTTCCCGGTCTGCAGAGGTCACTGTCAAAAGCAGTCCAATGAAGAAGCAGTGGTGAACCAGCGATGGGGTCATGGGAAGACGAGGCTCACTGATGCACGTGGGGTGCGAAGGCTGGCTTGTGTGGTCCGATCCAACAGACGAGCTGCTGCAGCTCGAACTGCTGAACACACAGTGAACCAGTTTGTTGTTTATGGGGCTGCACAGACCAGTCAGGGTGCCCATGCTGACCCCGTCCACCGCTGAAAGCTCCAACAATGAGCATCAGAACTAGACCAGGAAGGTGGTGGCCTGGTCCAATGAATCATGATCACGTGGTTGGCTGGGTGTATGTGCCTACCCAGGGAACACCTGGCACCAGGATGCACTATGAGAAGAAGGCAAGCTGGCCGAAATAGTGTTAAGTTATGGTTATGGTTTGAGGAAAACGAGTTTGAGATGTTGACTTGGCCTTCAAATTCCCCAGATCTTAGTCCGATCAAGCATCTGTGGGATGTACTGGACAAACAAGTCCGATCCATGGAGGCCACATTTCACAGCTTACAGGACTTAAAGGATCTGCTGGTAACATCTTGGTGCAGATACCACAGCACACGCTCAGGGCTCTGTGGAGTCCATGCATCGAGGGGGCGGGGCTGTTTTGGCAGCAAAAGGGGGACCAATACAATATTAGGCAGGTGGTCATGGTGTTATGCTTGATCGGTGTAAACCTCCACCTTTCTTTTTTTTCTTGGGTAATTATTTTGTACCATTTATAAACAGTACTTCAGAAAGCATTCAGTGATGTTAGTGGTTTAAATGTCTAAGTAGTCATGCACATCCAGAGTATTCAGACATATTGAGATTGGCACATTTTGAAGATTTAAAAGTGATTTAAGAAAGACCTATATGACGTAGTTTTCATCCTCAGATGGTGCGAGGGTCCCTCCAGATGTCTGCATGCGTGCATGCCTGTTTTTTATAACCATGCAGATTTGGTCACAGAGAATTTACATTACAATGCACCAACTCTGCACGCCGCGGACTTCAGAGTGAGTGAGTACTCAGCCACCAGGTCTCCAGCTGCGAGTATAAACGAGGCCTCAGACTGCTGCCCCAGTAAGCAGCAAAAAAAATGGATGGATGCAACTTAAGACTATAACTTAAAATGCACTAAGAGTGCAAAGAGTGACAGGGTCTGAATACTTTCTGAAGCAACTGCATACTTTATTATTTATAGCAGAATATCATTCTTGATGGAAAAACTGCAGACATGGCAAAGCACGAGCCCCAGTAACTTTCCTTTACATGTTCATCCATTCTCAAATCTTAACGTGAAAATACCAAGAATTTTTAACTTGTTAAAAGTACTTTTATAAAACAACTATGGCATTTATAATCTGATTAGTTCTCAATGTGGCGAATACCGTGATGGCCCAATGTGGAAGGAGATGTTCAGGAAGTACAGAATGGATGAGAAAAAACAATGAAATGACAAACTAGTTTATCTGAGTCCAGCATCAAAATCATTCTTCATAAATAAGAAAGCTTATGTAACCTCTATAAGAATAACAAAAACATCAACTTACCATACAAGCTTATGCTTCACAGCTTCAAGCATTCAGTGCTGATGTTCTTTGTTCTGTATGCATGATTCATTGGGTTTATAAAGAGTTGCTCCAGCTCATCCGTTTTTGCTGTTTTACTCGAGCTTCACCAAATACCTCTGAGGCTTGAACATGAATCAGCCATGGCTGTGGCTGCTCACCCAACACCGCACTGTTAGTGCGCCCGTCACAGCTGCAATAAGCTTTTACAGTTGTAGCATCTGGAACTCAACGTTTAGCTTCGTTAGCTGAGTTGAGAGGATAACCAGTAATAATTCATGTTGATGCATAATGAATAATCTCGGATTTTACTTTTCCTGGGCTGTCTGGGATTTTTGTGGGAATGTGTAAATGTACACTGTCAGTATATAGCCAAAAGTATTGACGCACTATCCAAATCGTTGAATTCAGGTGTTCCAGTCACTTCCACGGCCACAGGTGTATAAACCAAGCACCTGGGCATGCAGACTGCTTCTACAAACATTAGTGAAAGAATGGGTCGCTCTCAGGAGCTCAGTGAATTCCAGCGTGATACCGTGATAGGATGCCACCT
>VUQJ01016685.1:8476-24862 GCA_015108635.1 Andinoacara biseriatus | reverse complement strand
AATTCGTAAGGATCCTGATTTACAAAAAAAACAAAAACAATATAGTCTGAGAAAAAAAACAACTAAAAGGTCAAGGCTTTTCTGAATTGTCAAACAATATTAAAAAAGGTGACACTGTATTTCAGCATTAGCTATGATTCCAAGCAAATGACGAGTAATTGTTAATCCCAGGAATTTCTGTCAAGAAACTGGGTTTCTTACGGCTGCTGGCTGGCTGTGTTTCCATTGTCGTCTAAACACTGATGGCTCTTTTTACAGGCCATTAATAAAATGCAGCTACACAACAAACTGATTCACTCCCTTCCTGTATGTGGCAGTAATGGTGATCAGTAGAGATGTTAGAAAGCTGCATTCCCACCCTCAAATTTCCTTCACTTCTGAGAGGTACTAACTCAGAGCAAGAACAGTTTACAGTTTTTTATTTTTTGGGGGGTGGGATGGGATGGGGTTGGGTGGGGGTGGTGAGCAGAAGAAAACAGATGGAAGGAAATACAGCTATAGTCTGGATAGTCACGTTTTTAGAGGTCTTTTTTTAACCACACTCCCAACAAACCTGAGACAAGTGAATATAAGGATACATTGCACAGCATCATCTACCTCGCAAATGCATGTGGCTTTTTAAATGTGTTAATGGCCTCTAAAAGGACTTTTCAAATGGCAGGACTTTAACTTGCTTTGGGTACCACATGGGCTATGCAGCACAAGCCTATAATTTTCAATATAAAATCGCCGCCTACTTCCCCCACCCCTCCCATCTTCATGTCTTACTATGACATTCACACCTCCTAACCCCACAAGCAGCAACAATGCCAAGATGAAGGAAGTGCCAACATTTGCTGCCCTGGGTCAGTTTCAGGTTGCAGAACAGGTCACATGTTAGAACAGTGGAAAATCATTGTGATTGGATCTCCAAGCCAACAGCTGGCATGGTATGGCTGAATGACAGAGGCTAGGGTTAACCCTTAACACACTATGGCAGCAGAGCCACCGTTCAGTGTGGGTATGTGTTGGTTTCATCCAAGAATGACAGACTTGTACGTCACAAGGCTACTCAAAACTAGTGAATCCTCTACCCAGAAGGTTGTGGTAACTGGAAACAAGTGGACAGGACAATATTGATGGCTATATATATTATATATACATACATACTCATGTCTTTGTTTCCATGCTAAGGAAGCCCTCTGGCAATTTGAACACCTTTACGTGCCAACAACTCAATGCAAGTCAAGGATAGCAATTCTAGGGATCCCTCTGCAATGGAGCTGCCTAATGCGAGAGGTGGTATTTTTAGCTTCCCCCAGACTGTCCCCTCCCCCCACTGCTAGCCATTGCTGAACTGGGTCAGGCCATGTAAATGTGGAGGGTACAAAGCAGAGACACCCAGCCATCCTTGTGCTGCGTGGCTTGCAGCTGAGAGTGCTACTTCATCCCACTGACTGGAACCTCTACACAGCTCTCAAATGCTGTCAGGCTGCCAGTTCATGAGAACGCACAGTCAGAGGTGTCACTGTCAACACGCCTTTCCTCTCCAGCTCCTTTTACTGGATGTATGGAGGGACAGATAACGGTCTTTAAAATTAAAGTAAACAATCATCTTTCCCTCCTCGAACTAAGGAGGGTGGACAAATAGAAATAAGAGTTCACCTGAGTAGTGACTGTCTAGCATATTATAAGTCAATTTATGACCTACTATTGCTTTATTTGAAAAAAAAAAACATTTCTTTTTTGTTGTAACATATATCTTTTGTACATTCATTTTTTTATTACTGCGTCCTATATATACAGAAGATGCAAATTTTCTGGAACATTCCTTTTTCAAAAAGACAAAAAAAAAACAAACAAACAAAAAAAAAAACATTTTGTGTAAAATGAAATAAATATGTTATACACAAATGCACCCCAACTCCATGACAGATGTTGACTTTCAAACTGTGTGCTAATAAGAATGCAGATGTCCCCAGTATTCTTTATTCTACAGGGTTAAAATGCCTATATTGCCAAAAATAATTGAACATTTTCATTTATCAGACCATAGGACAGTTTTCTGCTTTACGTCAGTCCATCACACATTTGAAGACTCAGCAATAATCTGTATCCACTGAAAGATTTCCATCGATGTTTCTGAGCCCTTGTACTGAATTCCATTGACTTATATGCATTTATAAGGCACTGCTGCCTGAAGGCCCAAATATTACAGTCATTCAATTTTTGTTTTCAGACTGTCCTGTGCATAAAGAAATTCCCTTTTAATGGGATTATGCATCAAAAATGATGAAATCTCTTTTTTTTGCAACTCTACACTGAAAAATATTATTTTTAAACTAATGAATTAGTTGCCAATGCAGAATCACAAATCACAAAGCAGTGAACACCTTCCTGTGTTTACTTCTAAAAGCCTCTCTGGGTTCTTATACCCAATCATGTTACAGACCTATTGCCAAAGGATTTAATTAGTGTTAGGACTTTCCACCAATTTTTAAGCAATTGAAAAAAATAGCATTTATATTTCAGACCTTTTAAGAAACAGGCTGTACTTATGTACAAAAAAAATCTCCATAAAGCAAGCAGTAAAGTGCATACCAGCAATATCTTAAATTTACCAACAAATAATCTGGAGTTGCAAAACCCATGTGGGTGAAGCTCAGGGTTTTACCCTATTACATAAAAAGAGTAGATATAAAATTTGCAGGCATCTAGGCACATGAAGAATTAACAGTGGGTTGCTTGAAAGTGTATTTAATTACATATATAAAGTATGTCAAAAATAATTCTGTTACATGCAGAAATGAGGGCAAAGACAGTGTGTAAATAAAACAACACTGGAGTAGGGATAACTTTCAATCACAAGTATTTTATTCCTGGAAGAATGCCCTGTTAAAGTTGTATTCTGACATTTTTATTTTTTTTTTGCCACACACACACAAAAAAAAGTTATTTGTGATAAATTTTAAATTCAACATTTACCTAGAGAACTTTATCATAAAAATCAAACACCTCCTAGCTTTTGCAAATATTTCACAATACTGGCAAAAAAAATACTATTAGGGCTGCAACGATTCTTCTAGTAACTTAAATAATTTGATTATAAAGAATCCTCGACAAATTTGTTGCTTTGATACTTTGTTCAAACGTTGCAGCTCTCAGGTGTCTCCAAGTAAACGTTTCACTTGCATTAGCAGCGTTAAAGTTCTCCATCACTGCGACGGACTTCCTTCATTTGGAAAAAGACCCTTTACCACCGAGAGTATCTGTGTGTGTGTGTGTGTGTGTGTGCGTGCACGCGCGAGAGATGTGCTCGCTATGCTGAACGGATTGCTATCACCACAGTTTGCTAGCAGGTGCTGCCATTAGCACTAGCGATCGCGTTGTAAAGATGATTTATCTGATTATTCAATTAATCGATGGAATAATCGATTACTAAAATAATTAATAGTTGCAGCCTTAAATACTATACATCAGCATATAAAGATATATATTTTGCACCCATTTCCTCCTGTCAAAAACATAACTGCAAATCATGAGGAATGGTCTTACTGAGCTGTTGCATAGCATCTCATGTCCACAGGATTGAAAATATTCCAAATTGAGGCACTTTGAAGATCAGAGGCTTTCTGTGTTCTTGGTTACGAGCGATTCTACAGAGCAGCTCGGTGGCCTGGGGTCCTGCTGCCCAGTCATTATCAACTGCAGTCTGAAATTGCTGTTGCCATCATTTCAATTTTAGGATGCACAGTTGTTGACTTGAACATTATACATATTACGAAAACCTGTGGTGGAGAATGTATTTTGTGTTTATTCCTTCCAAATGCTATGGTTTAACAAATGTGTATGTTCTGTGACATAATATTAAATTGCCTTTCCTCCACAATCATCTGTGCAAATGAAAACTGCATTCAGTAGGACTAAGTACCTGCTGTACCCGTTAACAGATAGCCCCAGTGAAAATATATACTAGAAAGGAAGTTTTGAAGCTACAGTATGAGAACAGATAAAAATGTACATTCCTAGTTCCAATTCACTTTTAAATGATCAAAAATACTTAACTCAACTCAAAGCGATATTTCATGGAGTTATTGTTTCACAGGAATCCATTGCTCTGACTTGATTAGGTAGTAATTGCTCTCTCATTGGCTCCACTGTATGACATTACTGGCCCCACTCCACTGAGCTAATGTGTCATCTTATTTCACAGTGTGCTATGCGTCTACATATTGAACATATGTAGAGAAGATTACTTGAAAGCAGGACTGTATACTGTATGCCACAAGTGAGAACATCCAAGACAACTAACAATGCTTTGTGATGGGAAAAATTGGGGTCTGGATTATTTTATACACGCAATGATGCAGTAAAGTTCAAATGCACAAATAATAGTAATGCTGTTAAATCATCTAGCCTGCTTTAAAAATATCTCTTTAATCATTGCCATGTCAAGCCATGGAGCCCACCACATTGCAGAAATGCCAAAACTAACATAAATGCCTGTCAGACTGACTCGCAGCATATTCAGACCGTCTTCAGGGCTATTTAATAGATTGTGCCTTGCAATTATTTTAATAGGCAGGATCAAAGTTTATAATAACTTTTGCCAATCTTCAATTATAGTCTATTTGGTCTCCTGCAACGAAAACACTAAAGCATATAACTGGCAGTCACACCTGCGTATTTTGTTTCTCCTGCCAAGGCTGGACAAGAGTTAAATGAATGAGTAGTAATGAATGACTAAAACACTCTGTAACCTAACACCCCTGCTTGAAATAATCTTGACCTTATAATCTACACAACAAAAAAAAAAAAATAAGTAAAACGCCATCATTGGCAAATGTTACCATAAATACATGACACTTCATGGTTCAAAAGCACACTATATTTAGCTTTCCATGCTGGTTTACTTGAGGCTTAATGCCACCTTAGATCAAAACCTGCAGTGACCAGCGCAATGAAATAATGCTTTGAAGTAGCAATTATAAACATTTAAATGAGGAATTACAGACTGAACTGAAGACAAATGCTTGTAATTTTTCTTAATGTTGGGCTTGCAGTTGTCTACGGTGCAGAGCGTGACAATGAAATAAGTGAACATGTGAACAAGCAGCTGTAAGGGGAACTCATCCATGATGAGTTAGGAACAGACTTGGCAGGCGACAACTGCCTGGAAGAAAGTATACTAGATATGCGGCATTACTTCACAGTGACTATTCACTTGCGAGTCCTTGAAAATCAGCACTTATCTCAACAGCAAGAAGCATGTCACATTGTTAAGAACGGCATTCGTCAGCACGGCAAATAAAAGAAAATATGCACAGTTGAAAAGGACGTAGAGGTGTCTCGAAGGGCTGCTGGTCTACAAACTAATGAGCCACAAAGGTCAAGTGATCTTGCCTCTGCAATATAAAGGTTTTTCAAAATTCTTAAAAAAAAAAAATTCAAACTACTGACTCATATTAGTCAGAAAGAGGGGTAATGTCTGTAATCAGCCATCAGAAAAAGAATGGCACAGCACGAAATAAGAAAAGATATTCTTGTCATTCTTGAGTGACAGCAACAGTCTTGAGTTCAAAGGGCTCAGACAGCAACAGATTGTGTTACTGATGATTTAAGTGAATCATTAAACAAACTCAATTTCTATATGCTGAGCTAGGCAGCTACAATGAAACACTACTCACTGCTAAACCTGGAAAACAGACTTCTAATGCAGTAACATCCAGAAAATTCAAACAGATCATTGAACCGCATCACAGCAACTGTCATCACATCTAATATGCAACAAGATATTGTAACTGTAAAATTTGTCCATGTAATTGCCTATCTGTCATTATATTATTTAACAAGACTAGACTACAGATAACTACGCCAGGTGAGTGACACACTTTGTGCCACTAAGTTCTTTGTTCTGTGTATTTTCACATAACTACAATAATACCTGCAATCCACTGTAGAATCACAAGTCATTATACAAACACAGAAAGACACTGCTGGCGCTGCAGCAAGCTGGGTGCTATTTAATTGGATAAGGAGTGATCCCTTCAACTACACACCAAAAGGTGCTCAGTGGCTGCACTCCACATCGACCTGGATACTGCAGGTAATGTCTGAGTGAACCAATCTATATTACATCGTCCATCAAGATTAAGAGTGTAATGTTAACGTACGTAATCATCTTGCAGTACCTGGAAGCCCCAAGAAATACGAGATACATTACCGGTAAGTGGAAGGTAATTTAAAGAGACACGCTGCATTCACTGAGTTTCTGTTGCCGTGCAAGTTCTGAAATGAGCACTGCTCTTTCAGTAGGCATTACACCTCGACTGGCAGAAAGTGGCAGGTTTTTTCCCCCCATTTGTAAAGAACCTGCAAGTTTTGCCACACAATGACGTTTAGAGCGTTGAAATGGGTTTCTCGTAAGTGTTTGGTTTGAGTCTAATCTACTAGTTTCGATACAAATAGAGTGGGGAGGGAAGAGAATTCGACATAACAGCACTAAATGACAGTTCCCGAAAAGGTTGTTGGTCAATAAACGACGATTAAAAACACGCTTAGTGTAGTGACAGCTTAAAGGACTTCAATGCCTCCATAGGCATTGAGCTCCCCGAGTTGTCCGCGTTAAGCAACTGGAGCCCGTGGATTCCCAACACGAGAGAATATCGTTCCAGGCCGTTTAGTAGTATCACTCCACTAACGTTATCTATCTGCATATAAAACGGGAACTACGAGACGTTAGACGCGCTGAATGACTTCACGCCATGTAACCCGCAATACAGGCAGGCAACTTTCTTCAAAAGATATTAAGGTCCGGGGTTATTAAACAGCGGGACATCGCGAGGAGCAACAAACTCGAGACGTCAATGTGCTGTCCAACAGATATGATATATTTAAAAAAAAAAATAGAGGAATAAAGCGCTCCTGGCTAGCGTACAGTTAGCCAACTAGCACCCATGCGTTAGCTTTCGCTGACTGTAAAGAGGGGAAATACACAAAAGCGACTTCCAACAGACTGACAAGCCTAAAAACTTAGCCAAGAGCAACGCAGAAGTAATGCGCAAACTAAGCACAAGCAAATGAAATCTGGCAGCATCCTGGCTGATTAGCTACCTGTGTTGGAAAACGAACCGCCCCATGTCAGTACCTCTCCAAGAGAGCTAACGTTAGCTTGGTATACAGCTAACTACCCAAGGCAGCTACCCACCAGTGGCTGGCCCTCGTTGGTCAGTGCAGACAAAAATTAAGACCTTACCGGTTAGGGGGTTACATGCAACGTCCAAAATCACTGGGAGGGATCCACTGTGTTGTGGTAATTTGCCACGCTAACAGAGAAAAATATAACTAAAATAATACTTACTCCGTTCTCTGAAGAGCACCCCAGGTCCCTCTCTCGCTTTAACTCCCCCTCAGTCTCACCAAAGACTAGACTCTCTCCCCTGATCTGAGGTAAAATCCCGCCCACTGCGCTGTCACAACCACAACCACAGTATCCAGACTCAAACGGCCAAGATAGTTCCCATCCCGCTCGGGCTCATGGAAAACCATGTCAGTCTGACCGGAAATCATATGACACACGCGTGCGGTAAAAAAAAAAGTGGAATGGTGTTGTGGCAATTTACGTGGCTTATTGCCGAATAGTGAAGTCGTCTATTTATGTGTAATCACAGAAGTGATACAGACTAAGCGCACCTATTTTTTTTTTTATGCAACTCAATGGAAATGCGTGCCTCGCAGCGCTATCATTACTTTTCTAAGCTCTTAGAATGTATTGACATATATTGAGACATAACCACCTAAAAGATAAAATTGTAAAAGTGGAAGTCAACGATAGCGGAAGTGCATTGGGGCGAATCATTTCGGCTCGTCTCGTTCCTTTCTGTCACAACACCGCCGGGGACATGTGATGCACCTCAAAAGGAGGATGGGTATGGACCGCGGGTGTGGATTCCCATTGGCTTAGCCAGCATATCAGTCGCCTATGGAAACGGTTACGTCATGATCCCCTAGTACTCCCTCTTTGCTCCCATGTAGCTTTATAATAACAGGATTATTCAACAGCCCCCCATCATATGATGCAGCCTGCAGACAGTAGGCACCGAAAGTGCATCGTTTCTGCTATCCGTCCGCCTGAACTCCACCTAGGCTGCACGAGGCACTTCCCTCGACGCCTAATCAAACCTGACGTTATTCTTTCCATGACGTAGCGCGTTTTTTTTCTCTCGCTTCTCCAGATTCAATGGCTGTATTATTTGCGATTCTTCAGTTCTGTTGGGGAGTCACACACTGCACAATCAGCCTCCTTATTAGCGGGGGCAACTGTCAATGAAATGCAAACAACAGCACTGCATTCCAATGTGAGCAGTTGGTCCCTTAGACTGAGAAATTTAACAGTGTTCTGGTAGTGTACTGGATTGCAGCACAAGTCTCTTGTAATATGTTAGTTAAGTTTTTGTCTAGTAGTATAGAGTGCAAGTCATCAATTAGAATTAAAAGTCTATGATATATAATTCAGTTGCAGTAATTATTAATAAATAAACCCGCTTTGCACAATCCATATCAGGTATAGAAACTGTCATTTGACAAGCTATCTTGAGTTTTATGACCTAGCGGTAGACCCTACATTTTTTTTTTTTAAAAATGAATGGTTGTGGTAGATGATAAACAGTAAAGAGCCATGGCTGGGGTCAAAACTCAGTGTACTGCACTTGCTTTCACAACATAATGGGATTTATCATTAACACGAGTGCCTCAAGTGCACAGCAGCATCTTTCTCTTCAGATATGGAAACAGGGGGGAAAGTCCAACACATTTAGGCTTGTGTGCAACTTAAAAGTTGGAAAATATCATTTCAGAATTTCCGAGTCAGCTAGATGTCAAGTGGAGAAAAGATCTGGAAAGAAAGAGGAAGAGAAGAAGCCGGAAAAAAAAACTTGATTTATGTAAGATGACTTGTGCAATCATTTGGCCTTATGTCTTTGTGATTTCACTTTAATGGCTGAGTCAAAAGCAGAATAAGCAACAATCAGTCAAATGCATAGATAGGCAAAAAAAAATGTTCAAAATGTTCACAGAAGATGGTAACTGATGACTGAGCCTCACATAGGCTCCCACACTCCCTTTGCACATTGTGAGCTATCAGTTTTCTGCTCTAAAACTTTAGAGCCGTAGCTGCAGCTGTAGCAGTGCTTAGATGCCGACGTTTTCCCCTGTATTCCCAGCAGTAATACAGGCCTCATGTGAACAAGCTTTGGCTCACAGGCTTTGCGCCATAGGCCTTTAAACCCTATAGTGCCAAAGCAGTGACAAGATCTATTTTTATGTCTGCCATTTTATAGTTCACTGTCAGTGGTTTTGGTGGCTTCCTAAGTGGCAGCCTGCAGTGCTTTGTGTTGGCCAACCCAAAGCAGATGTCGCTCAAACGTGATGCCACCCATTTCTTTCTTTCTTTCTCTCACCTTCTTCTTAAATATGTCCAAATATCTGGACACTATAGAACAAATGATATATACATATATCTGAATAATACATTATTTGGTATGTCCAGTATATAAGTTGCCTGAGTGCGTGAGAGGAAAGTTGCAGCTTTAAAAATGTACTGAAGCTGAATCTCTTCAATCATGTAATTCAGTCTGACTCATTCCAGGGGCAGCAAATGGATGTGAAAAACTGCAAATTATGTTTTAAATATTGTTCACTTTGTACAAAAATGCATTAAAGGATCTTAAGAGTTGTTTACTTCTTGTTTCCAGTATTTGTGCTAAGCAGATGTGATCTTTTCATATGACTCTTAAACTTAATGTGAATAAGCACACATTCACCTCACAAGCATAAGATCCCTGGTTCGATCCTGGGAAGAGACACAAATCCCTTTGGGGTTGCGTCAGGAAGGGCATCCAGCATAAAAATCTGCCAAATTAAACACGCAGAGCTGCCCACTGTGGCAACCAGTTGTGAATATGGGCGCTTAAGTAGGTAAAACATGAAATTATAAGACAAGTACAGTTAAACATGCACATGTAATTTAACTGTAAGCCGTTAGAATTCATTAAAAAAAATGTCAGTCAAAACTGAACTGTTTCCATGATAACATTTTCTTTCCAGGCTGTGAATGTTTGCACTGTCTTTTCTAAAACTGACAAAATAAATTGGAATTCTGCCTCATGCCATCACTGCCTGTTTGTTCACCTGAAACCACTTAATCGCTCTTTGAATCCATTTAAACACTTATGGACAGCAGGAGTGAGCAGTATCGTGAGGACTTACACCGAGGGCCTTCTAGTTGTACGGGCAACAATCGAGATGCAGTTTGTTAATGGCAAAATGTGAATTATTTACTCCAGAAAATTGAGTGGAAGAGACCATGCGTATATCTCCGAATGCCAGAAATCAAATCACTGTAGAAATCCTCCTGTTTCTTAATTCTTGAGAAAATTGCATCTATGCAAATAATGGGACTCTTTGAGAGCCATGTTGAGTTTTCAAACTGAGGAGACCAATCATTTTCCCCACAGCTGTTGTCTGAATCTCTCTGTTGACTCAGTTTCTCTGTGGAAATTTGCCATATGCTCTGGAGCATCTTGTGAACTACAGTAAATGTCAAGTGTCATTAGCCTTTGTGCATGCTAATGTCTTGTTCATGCTGTCTGAGTAAGCATTAATGATGAAGCATGCCAAAACTCGCTCAAAAGGGGATGTTGCCTTCAGGGTAACTTTTATGCAAACACTCAAAACAGAGCCATATTTAATAATTTAGGTTAAAAGTAAACAAATGGTTGTGTTGAGGGAGATATTCAAGAGAACCAAAAAGTTAAGCAAGACAGCTTTGGTAAGCGTGATTATTCGTTCATCCCAACATAGAGCTTTAATTACTGGGGTACAGCTCTATACACCATGAGACAAGATAGCCTGACAAATAATTGCAGGTTCAGTTGAAAAGCGTCTAGCAACCGGCACCGTATGAATGTGTCTGCTGTTCTGCGAGGAACGCTGTCGCAGACTCTGCAGCTTATCACATTTTCAGGCAACACACCGCTCTGAACTGATTAAGACATTTGCACAATGAAAAAGCCAAAGGGAATGGAAAACAGAAGCCACAGAAAGATTATCAGTTAATTCCTGAACACTTTTCTAAATAAACATATGACCGCGGTGGAAATGCCTATGTTGAACCAGCAGATCATGTGCCTCTCAAGCCGAGGCAAGTGGAAAATGTGAACACGAAGATGTCTCATTAGCTGATTTACACAGCCAGGTCCCTATCAGTCAGGACATGCTGTATGAATATTGCTTCCTTTGGTCAGCCGATCTATCTACACCACTTTGTTTCTTGAGCGGACATCTCATTTTCCACTGGCTCAGCACATTGGCAAAGAATTAGACATAGAGGTGGAGGGGGGGGGGACTTCCTCCTTTTGAAGAGGAAGAGGAAAAACAGTGTTCCATACTTGAGAGAAAGACTGCCGATCACGGTAGAGGACGTGTAAGAATTTTCCACTTGCACATTGATCACAAGTCCACTTTTTAAGCAATTATATGTATAGCTCAGCTTAGAAGGCTGCATTTGGAACAGACTACCCAGACCCGTTATTCAAAGAGGACAGCAGCTATATTAATCAGACAAAATTGATATTAGGGATGGTTGTTGCACAGTGTAATAACAAACCTTTCTTATCTAACACATCATTAGTCTGCCATAATCCCTGTAATCACATTTTTTCCTGAAATCCTGAGTCCAAACATTGGTTTATGTCTGCTAAAGGAGACCCCAATTATAAGATTAACATTCAAACTCTGCTGACTGGCAAACCAGCTGAGACACAGACACATGAATTATACCTATGATGCAGACAAACACTGCAGAGAAGATCTGAAGAGAGACCTTGTAGAGCAGTCTTGCGGACAAAGACCCCTTGTATGAAGGAAAGCTGAGAGAGGTGGTGGTAGGTGAAGTGGTGCTAAGGAGTGGTCTGTTGTGATTGAGCCGCTTGCCTTGGGTTTGTACATGTTTGTGTTTCCAGCTACCCCTGGAATTTACTGCACGGCACTGGCAAAGGCGGCCACAACGAGGTGAGTGGCCTGTGGGATAAAGGCCAGAGTTTTTTGGGAAAAAGAGTAGGGGAGAGAAATGGAGAGAGAGTCATAGAGGTCATAGAAAAGGAAGAGAAAGATGGAGCAAAAGTACGGAGACAAGGAGTTATTGTAAAAGGTGAAGACTCAGCAAATAAGTGTGAACTGGAAATAGAGATGGTAAAACAAAAGCTGTGTGCGCACAGTGTGTGCGTAGGGAAAGAGACAGTGGTCTTACTCAGCCCTGAGCAAGCAGCACTGAGATTATCTGGCCAAGTTTCCACTCGCAAACAATAATTCACCTCAAGTACCCATTGAGGCCAGACTTTGTAAGGACAGCGACCCACCCAGTGCAAAATTAGGTTGTGTGAGTGGAAGAGTCTGTGTATGGTTATAGTATGCCATCACCATATAAACTTGCATGTGTGATGGTGAGCCATAGAAGGGTGTGTTGGTGGGGCTGTGTCGGGGGGGGCACTGGCTTCCAGGACATGTTTTCCACGGTCTGATTTCTGTTGATATCTTCTGTATTTACATTTGGCCAAGGGGTGAAGCTAGAAAGCGGCTTTCATTCAGGCCAGTGAACATTTTACATGTCGTAAAATGTGGGGCATATAAATAGTCTTGATTCAATTACTGCCAAGGCACACAAACCACCTGAGAGTCCACATTTAGACTTAGTGCAATGTTCATGGAAAACACTACCATCAGAATCTAACAGGAATGAAAGTGGAAAACAAAACATATAAGACAAAAATATTGCAGAATTAAACTCAGGCTGTGTGTGTGTGTTTCAGTCTCAAAACAAGAAACAAATTACACAAAAAGTGAAGAAACTTGAGTGTTTAAGTGTGGCTAGACAGCGAGGGCTAGTTAACGTGCTGGCAGAGGTGACTTTGGGTAAATTAGTGGCAACAGGCGGTAATTAAGAGTCGTTTTTACTGTGCTCAGTTGTTCAGCTAGGCGTGGAGCTCATCAGCAAATCTGCTTTTCTCTTCCCCTAAAGTCTGTGCAGTGCCACCAGAGACCCGGCAAAACAATTAATGGCAACTTAATTACAGGGCCACATCAGATTTTTTTTTTTTTTTGCTTAACCCACAGAATGTGCAGAGAGCGAGAGAGTGGTGCATTTAAAGCACTTGTTTCCTTAAGATGACACACAGCTTTTGCAATGTCCAAATCAGAGTGGCACTGACTGGGCACAGATGGGGCACAGAGGAGGAGATCCAATGGGAACTTGGTGCCCTTTACACCCCATTTCTTCCCTTTCACATGGGGGCTTTTCCCCTGGGAAAGGCACAAGGACAAGGACAGGGAGGGTTATAGACTAGATCCTAAATTTCTTGGTGCAAAGGAACCCGAGAGCATTTGTGCACACAAGATGCGCATATGCAAAGAAATGCACACCTTGTCCTCGGGGAGGTTATAAATTTGACTTTCAAAGGAAAGAGAAGAAGTAGACACACAGCATGTGTGTCTAAGGCTGAGGGAGCTAAATAGTTTCTAAGGGAAGAAGTATGCAAAGTCAGACAGGCTGGGTAGGTTTATTGACAGACAGGTTACATCTGCTCAATATTGCATAATAACTGTTTAAATACAAAATATAAAATACTTTCCAGGGATTATAGTGAATTTTTCATAGTTTTAAGCAACAGTTTGACACATTGTTAATAGGGTTATTCCATTTTTGGAAAAGAAGAGTTGGCTAACTTCAATACTACTCACATGAAAGAAAAGCTATACCTAGCAGCTTATTGGATTAGCAATAAGCTGAAACTGAAGGCGGGAGTAAGCGGGCAACATGGCAACAAGTGAGAAAATAAAATGCCTGCTGCCAGTTCTTGAGATCACCAATTATCATGATTTATCTAGTTTAATTCATGAAAAAATTCAGGCCAGTGATCAATGCATTACACTAGTTTCTAGAACAGTGCAATATCATATTTAACAGCCCCATACACTGGTCTCAATTCAAAAAATCAAAGCATAAGCCTACAAACATCTATAGCTTTTGAGATAAGGTGTTTATGTAAAGCAGCCAGTTTGGCACTGATTGATCTGATTCAAACATGTGCCATTAAACTCTGGGGTGTTGTTACCAGCTGACACAGGGCTATGTCTATGCTCAGAGAATTTGGGATTATAGTACATATTCAAAGTTTTTCATCCTGATCACGCTGAGGAGGACGACAAATCAGAGCAGATTGAGCTATAGGGTCCTTAAAGAAATCCAAGCTAAAATGGAGTATTTCACACCAACTGAAAAGAGATGCTAAAGCAACGCTAGGTATGAGGAAAAACAATCTGCTTATTTAAACGTTACAGGAAGAAAACCTATTCTAGTAGACCAACAAAATAAAATTGCAAACCTAAAATAACAAATGAGCGAATGAAGGGAGCCAAACAACACAATATTCTAAAAGCTGGATTTATAAATGTGAGTGGGATTTGAATGACATTTTCCTATTTCTGGAAAAAACATCAGACATTGTGGTTTCACTGTAGCAAAATATTTTTTTTATAACTTTTGAAATGTGTCTGCAACATGGATTCTCAACAACTGAAAATTGGGATTCACTTTATCTTAAGTTAAATCTAAATATTACCAATTTGAGATGAGCAGTTTAGACTGATAACAAAAGCCTTGGTGCAAAGGAGTAAAGACAGCCTGGATGATGTGGACATAGAGATGGGCAGAAAAAAATAGGCAACATAAGTAATATGTGGACAACAACACACACAATCTATAGAGAACCAGTCAGCCTTATAAGATTAAAAGGATTTTAAGAATGTCCACTTTTGTTTTGTTTTGTTGCACGAAACCACGATGCAAATAGGGGTAAAATCACAACCCTGCTTAGTTACCAAGCTGTGACCAACCCTGTGATTGCATGTCATATCCCCATCATCATTACAACTGGCAAACCCCTTACCCCCGATTGAGAGAGACAGAGAGAGAGAGAAAGGCAGATCCAGCATGATCCTACCATAGCAGATGGATATGTCAGATATGCCTGCTTGGGCTTATGGAGATGCTTAGTGGTAAATATAATGACCTGTGTATGTATGTGTGGATCTGTGTATGTGTGTGTGTGTGTGTGTGTGTGTGTGTGCACGCCTACCCCCTCAATCCACTGCTCCAGTTGCCCTGGATCTGTCTGGGGGAAACTCAGTCACTTTGCTGCAACTGAAAGGCAGGGCAGAGCCAGTTCTAACTTCAATTCTCAATTTCAGATTGAGACCAGGGAGTGGGAACTTCAGGAAGTCTGAGGCAGAAAAAAAATAATAGAATTGTCTTTACTGGTATAAAATGACAAATTAACAACTGCTATCGCAGGGAATATGATAGGGTGAGGTAATTGCTTTAAACTGTCTTCTAAATAATGAGTTATAAGCAGCGCCGCCCATCACTGGCAGCATCATCAGTAGCATGACTAATAAAATAGAATGTGTAACTTTTTAAGGTTTCAGCTTTGTGGTTTAGGAAAGGATTGCTCATCAAAAAGTCCCACAAAAGTGGTGCATGGTGGTGGTGTGACCTGCACCACTTCAGTTTGGGAAGTCAGTTAAGTGTATTTTAGGCTTTAAAAGAACACAGTGTGCCCTAAAATGAAATTACTGAACTGCTTCAATTTAACTGAGACATAATTTTTGTTTTTAGTTTTCATTTAGGCTCAGGTGACTGTGACCAGTACAATAGATGTTGTGGTGGTCTGTTTGGTATAAAAGTTGCCTCTCACCCTTAAGCAGCTGTCCAGTGGTAAATGGAAACTTTCCTCTGTATTAGTGTGTCATGTGAAAGGCACTGCCAGATTTATCCAGTGCTCTGTCTATAGAAAAACACCCATCCCTAGTGTGATGCAGCAGAAGCCTGGAGAAAGGAGGGTATGTTTGTCAAAGCTCTTTTTGGAAAGCTTCCTGTTTTGAGCTACAAGAGGGTGAGACTGTGTGCACGCATTTGCGTGTGCATGTATACATTGTTTGGGGAGGAGATATTCCAGCATCAAATCATGTTCTCAGAAGGCCCCCTTTTCCATGCTACCGGTGATAAATTGGTCACACTTCATTTCAGTAATGAGCAGCACAGTGACACAAGCCATAACTAAAATTGTTATCTGTGGAATGGCTGACATTTAGTCCCGGAGCATTAAAGTTGAACTCTCTATCATCATACTGCTTATTTGTATTTGTTCGATGTCAGTGTGTGCAGTTTATCTATTATAGCCTTGACTATGTAAAATTCCACTCAGATCTCCAGTATGTGAGAAACCATAGAAACAGACTGGCCTTTGTTTCTTGTACTCGGGAAAGTGTCCTGTGAGCTGAACTGAGTAATAC
>VUQJ01016684.1:20591-32067 GCA_015108635.1 Andinoacara biseriatus | reverse complement strand
TTTCTCCTTTGACAGGTAGGTGTGAGAGTGTGAACGGATTGCCCTGGTGGGGGATAGACACTGACCCCAAACCGTGAGTCCGGAGGCCTGCTCAGCCGTAGCATGTTTTGATTATTCACGTTTGCAGACAGCTAAAAGAGCGGCCCCATGTCAGCCCTCATCAGTTTAATTTGAAAGCCCTCTTTCACCTTAATTAGGATGGGAGATGAGGGTTTGCCTAAACTTGGAAGGCCGGTGCAGGGTCAATAGGTCATGGTATAGGCGGGCTGGGTGTCCAATGTTTGTCTTTTAGGACTCATAGTTCATTGCAGAGTGTTCAACATTGTTAAAGTCATGCTTGCAAGTTTGTATCTTGATTCCATGACTGCCACGACTGAAATGTCACTCGCACTTTTTTCCAAGAGACGTATTCTAGGACAGAGTTTCTAATTTGATGGAGGATTTGAAAGTGCAATCATGGACAAAGCCTCCGCTGAATAGGAGCGTCTCCGGACAATAACTCCAGGCCGTATTCCCCACATGTGTGAGTTAAAACTGAAGGTCATTGCCATGGCAACTTTGCTGTTTAAATTGGAGTATGTTTAATCCCAATCCTCTGGCACCTGAAGACATTATCACTGCAAATCCCACCGTCAGTCATCAAAAGGACGAGCCGGCTGCCCTTTAAGGGAGGCTGTGCGAAAGTAACAAGGCTGAAGAAAAGTCGTGTCTACAGTAGTTTCTAAAGTAAACCAGACAGGTTTCACTCCTCGAGAATGCCACCGAATGTCGTGCACACTGACACATCTGTGATTATTTTTCTGGTGTGTGGGTTTGTGTGTGTCCTGCCGGATTTATCAACTGTGTGAGCGTGTTTTGATTTGGCTATGTCTCAGAAAAACTGACATCTTTCAGAGAAACTCATCTGCTGTCACAAACATCATGCTTCAGTATTTTTGCTGTAAGATCGCCCATTATAGTTATGGTCTTGTTTATATTTATTTGGCCGTTACTGCTTGTGTGACCCGTTATGACAGCAGACTGAAGCAGAACTCATTAAATTTGGCGAATGCAAATAGTTTAAATAAAAAATAAAGGTATCTTTGTAGCACAATTGTGTTTTTCAGCAGTGATCTGTTTTTTTTTCTTTGTTCAAATTAGGTTGATGACATCAGGCAGATGGTCTGGTTGGAAGCTCCTCCCAAACAGTGAAATGAACTTATGAACCTCTGATGGAATCCAGGTCCTGTCCACCTAATCAAACAGAAAAAAACTTTTTTTATTTGTTCCAGGATAGATCAGGCTGTCTTGGAAACACTGAGTTTTGGACTCAGTCCACCCAAATAACTATAACAGACAAAAGCAAAACAAAACAAAACAACAGACTATGTAATGACTTGTGTGTCCAGGCCAGCAATCTGGCTTTAAATCATTGATCAGCCACGGTCAATATCACTTACGTGGTGGACACGATGACCAGGGGTTCCAAAAACAAACAAACACATCCTAGATAAAAGAACACACACTGCTTAACATCAAATGCTTGTGCTTTTGTGGAGAGGGCAACAAAAGCACTCAGGGGGAATGAGAATGGGTGAGATGATGGCTGTGTTTACAAGTGCCCAGGCCCTGGCTGGTTGGCCCAGGTTCACCCAGCGGTCACTGGTTCTGAGGTCTCCGGGTCTCGGGTCTTTTTGAAAAAGATCTATGAAGCAGAATTAAAGTGATCTACCTCCGGACGCTAGACAGAGGACCGTAAGGTCTCTTCGCCTATGAAACAAGGAGCGGAACGATACAGTGAGAGTGAGAGGGGGAGAGTGGGGCGACTGAAGAGGGAGCCAAATAAAAGAGGAGAGGAATTATGTGTAATGAGTGTGTTCCCCTGCCAGAGCTACTTGGAAATGTGACTAAATAGCCCACCTTCCGTGAGGCTGGTCTATGGCTTACAGGCAGCAAGCAGCCCACTGAGAGAACCTGAAGCTGACATTATTACAAACACTCAGAATGTGTGCAGCTTAGACATTTGGATAATATTTTGCCTTAGAAAGCTTTTCAAGAAACACAAAGCAAAACGATTAGCATGGAAGTAATATGCTTGAGATGAAAGAAAAGTAAATCTTTCTATTAAAGTTAATCCCCACTACCTACATATCCTCCAGAAGAAATAAAGAGTTCCTCTGTTTTTGCCTTAAAGTTCCTACAGTAATTAACTTAAATGCTCAACTATTGCCTTTTATTGCATCTACCATAGTTGGGAGATGTGTATGATAATTGTTTCAACCTCTAAAGGAGTATTTTAATTGAAAGAAAAGCAGGCTGTTTTGAAATGAGATTTCATGAGCAGTACTCACAATACATGAGCATTTTTTTCTTTATAAACAACACATTTCAGATGTCACAGCTGTTCATTAGTGAATGCATTCTGTGTAAATGTGCTTTGAGTGGATATCTCCACTATACGTTCTCTGTAGCTTTTACCTCCTTCTCTTTCTCCTCTCATGGGAGGACATCGTCTGAACCGCTTCTGTTTCAGCTACAGCTGTGGTACGAGCTGACTATTTTTGTTATCCCCCACAGAATGAGCAAAGCAGCGGGATTATATGGAGTGAGGGTTCCTATGATAAGCTTTTTGTAGAATTAACACAGTTCTGCTATTTTTGTCTTGCAGGCGGCGCAAGATCCTCATCTATATGCTCAGAGTTTTTTTTGGTTTTTTTTCTTACTGGGAAAATGTGAAAGTATGACAATTCATCATGAACAATTTACAGAATGCAAAGAGGGTCAGTTATATCTTGGAGGATTCTGGAGAAGGACTGTAACTGTGTTGAATGAGTGGAGAGGGAAAGGGTAACAAAAGAGAAGAGAGGAAAGCAGACCTTGGAGCCAAAACCAAATCACATCAGTAACCGCTGCGCCCTGGGGTGAGGGCAGGCTCAGTCAGCCGTACCATGCAACTAGGATAATTAGTTTTGGAAAGGAATATCAACTGATATAATTGAGCACTCCCCACTAATGAAGATCCTCTGTGTTGTCGCTACTGAGGCGCTAATTGACGGGAGGGGAATGGATGGGATGGGTGCAGGTCGGGGGGTGAAGGGCTGTGCAGGATATGATGGTGGAATTGCTGCCAATGCTGGCAACAGCAAGATTTTAGGTTTGCTGATCTCTATTCGGTAGGTTTTATTTAGTAGTTGGTGACTCACTATCTGCTTTCATTCACACAAAGGTCTGTTTGTGTGTGGATGCTGGGCTAACTGTTTACCGTGTTTCCTCTTCAGGCTTGCACGGAGATGAAAGAACATGTCACAGCGTTTAGACCATTAAAGAGTGGTGGAGAAGAGGAAGGTGGTTTCTAAAAAAATATATTCACAGGAGGCCACGGGAGGAAGGTGGTGGGAGTGTAGGGGTTGTACAGGTCGTGTTGGGAGTTTCGATTGAGGGGAGTAGAGGGTCGAGGATTTGTGGAGGAAGGGCTGCGAGGAGGGGTCATGGTGAAATCAGTTCAGGGAATAATAGGAAAGCAAATTGGTTTTGACAAGTTTGGGGAACTGGAAGTAATGCCGTCCTTTTAAAGGGGAGTTGAGGGAATATCCAGCAAACCTATGAGATAATCAGGGGTACCATTCAGAAACCGGGTGAGGGGAAGGACACAATCCAGAACACAGGGCCTGATGATGACCCTGAAAGAACAGAGGAACCGGGTCAGGATTTATGCGCGGCCTACAGGGGGCGACGGGTGAACAGCAGAGTCACATATTTAAGGAAAAGTGATATTTATCTTTGTGTGTACTTTTCCATATGAAGAATGTGGATAACTTGCCCTATAATCAGTCTTCAAATCACATGAACTTTGCACCAATAAATCATGAATTAATCCTGGCAGGTCAGGTCACTCTTGGAATAGTGATTTTAATCTCAATGACACCTGACCTGGTTAAATAAAGTATGGATTAAAAATCCAGTAATGAATAATCAATAAATAATGCCTGTTCTGAAGATGCTTAAAGCCCCTTTCAATGACAATTAAGTTTTTAACCTGAATTAAATGTGTCTAAGGCATTTTATAGACCAGAAGAAATATCATGAGTGAAACAAGCATTTTTACAAGCAGTAATCTGCACATAAAAAATACTGTATTCATAACTACTCTGAACTTACCAATTAGTTTGGGAACTCCTGTTTTAAAGTCTTAGCTTTGGGAGCCCATCTTATTTTCTTGGGGTCAGATGTTATCAATTAATGCACAAATACTAAGTTGCCAAGTAAAATACAAGTATTCATCCATCCATCCATCCATCCATTCTCTTCTGCTTATCCGGGGCCGGATAAGCAGGAGCCTAAGCAGAGAAGCCCAGACTTCCCTCTCTCCAGCCACCTCCACCAGCTCATAAAATATAAGTAATGAGAAGAAAACTGGTGCAAAGGCTTCTTGCATAGGCTGTCAGTACAGTTAAAGGCCCAGGTCATCACATTATTTATCAGGTACCTGCATTAAAAGGACTCCAAAGGGGACCAGCATGCTGAACAAGCGCTCAGTGACTCAGATTAACTGAGGTGAGACCGAACTATCAGCTACCTCCTGTCAAAGGTTAGAGTTCAGGGCTTTATAACACTTAAGATTAAACACTTTAGTTAAAAAGACCCAAATAACTTTTGTATCACTCTGCAAACATCTGTTTATCTTTAGAATAAAGTTGGTACTCCAGTTTTTATCACTTCCATGTTGGCTTTATTTTTCTGGTTTAGAGGTTTCTGTTGCTGTTATCAACTCATCAATAAAATAGTCAAATCAAAGGCTCTTATTGTTTGTGTGCTCTCTTCTCATTTGACTTCAGTGTGACAGTCTCTTAGAATTTTTGTGTCCTTTGCTGCTTCTTTGCTCCTCATCCAGTGTGTCATGGTGAAAAAGCAACCCGTGATGCTGGTTTGCAAAGAGACATGCTCGTGCTACCCAAGTTGACAGCAACTCATTACTTTAAGTGCAATAAAAGCTGTTTGTTTGTGATGATAGATTTATATTGTTGCCATGCTTCAGGCAGTCAGATTTTTTCATGTGTTCTGTGGTTGGCTGCCCACTGCAAATGAAATGTTTGCAAGGAGCAGCAGACGGGTGTGGTTTGTGTGTGTATGTGTGTGTGTGTGCTTGAAATGACCAGTGCAATTAATGATTCTAACTTTTTACAACTGAACTTGTAGAAAACTTGAATCCTTGTTATTGGTCCAGATCATATTTTTAATAGTGTTCCTTCCCACTTTGGACAACTAATATCAAAGCCAAAGCAATTTGAAAGAGACCTTGACATTATTTTCTATCAACATCTCAATTTTCAAGATCATGTCCAAAGTCTAGCCCGGTCTTACTGTGTACAGATTAGAAATACTACAAACAACAGATAATAACTGAACACCTTCTCCGCACCCTCACTGCCTCAGATTATTGCAAGTCATTGTCTGTCAAAATGATGCAGCAGTTTCTCATCTACTGTTAGTACAAAACACAGCAGCAAGACTCCTCACAAACACTTGGCACAGGGAACACATCCAGAATTACACTGGCTTCCCATTTGCCACAGAATCCAATTTAAGATTTTACTGATTACTTTTAAATCACTACATGGTATGGCTCCACTTGATATCTTAGAGCTCCTAACACCTTATACTGCCCCCAGATCCCTCAGAGGGAGAATCAATTACTGTTACAGGTTCCGCGGTTCAGGCTTAAAACAAAGGGGGGCTGTGCTTTCACTGTTTTAGCCCCAGTGCTGTGCAGCAAACTTTATATATTAGAGATATTCCATCTCTGACATAATATAGATACACAAGTAAAAAATGCTGGAAACAGAAAGCTCAGTCTAAGCCTGAGCTTTTGGCTCATAGGGATTACTGATCTCATTATTTGAAACTCTGGCTGTATTTAATATGAGCAGCCACCTGTATAATAGAAAACAGAGAAAAGCATAATAGGTCTATTTTAAGCAGGGTGTTTTCCCTCTGCTGCTTAGCAAAAGATGCAATTTGGCAATGTGAGTCTGTGTCTCCAGCTTCAGTAAAACTCGCAGATGCAGAGAGAGCGAGGGGTAAAACCGCAGTTATTGTTGAAGAACTGGTCACTGCTTGAGGGAAATGTGACATCAACACAGAGACATAACCATTTATTCTTGCACTTGTGGAGCTGTTGAGATGTTGTTGCTCTGAATTAAGAAAGCAAGAAAGAAAGCAAGAAAGCAAGAAAGCAAGAAAGAAAGAAAGAAAGAAAGAAAGAAAGAAAGAAAGAAAGAACATAATTGAAGAAGTAAGAACAGGAAACAAAGCAGTTATGGGCATTTTTTAAAGTTTTCAGCAAAGTCTCTCATCTTTTTCCAGCTGTTTCAGCAACCTCCTTTTGTACCATCTGGGAATCTGTCTTTCTATTCTCCTGCAGCGATGTGCCTGCAGAGACCTGCCGGCCTGCAGACCTGCTTTCTGTGTGCATAAGGTCCCAAAACGTGTGAGGGTCCACAGCAAGCTGAAATGACGCTAAAGTGTGCCGATTGCCGGCAGTAATGACAGTGAGCACAAACACGGTAGAGGGCGACAATTCATTGACACAGTGTATTTTTGGCTTGTTGTGCACCTTACAGCTGCTTTATTTCAAAGACCAAGATGAGTTTTCATGTTACTCAAGCATTGCATGATTCTATTTTTTGAACAAGGGTTGTTCAGGCTGTTTCACTTTGACTGCAAAAAAAAAAAAAAAAAGAAAGAAAAAAAAAAGTAATCTTATAGCTGATATTGAAACTGTGTGAAATTAAAGGTCAAAGGAAGGAACAATTTTATCCAACCTACTTCATGAGCACGATGTGACACGGCCACATACAAGAGAACAAATACCAACACAGACTGACCCAGGATTCAGGTGACTGTACCACTCATGCACAGCTGCTATTAGAAAAGCCAAAGCTAATGATTCCTTTACCTAAACTTCAAACAGTTTGAATAGTCCTTTGAAATTCCTGAAGGCTGTTTTGAAGACTTAGCTGGCATAAAGCTTCTTCCATGCAATATTAAGGACCTGCACCAAATTTCTGACATGACTGACATGCTTGGTTGCTTTAACAAGCATTTATTGCCTTTTGTTCATTGTTTGAGCCTCTAAATAGCACTCATGAGAACTCGGCTGCTTCTTGCTCTGATAAATCTGTGGCTTTAGTTCAACTCCTGTGACTCCTGTCAGAGGTGCGTAAAGCCCTCGAGCTTTTAGATGTTATATAATCAGCAGGTCCCAGATAATTTGGAGCATTTCTTTCCCTTTCTTTCCCTTCAAGAACTATAGGCCCGTGTCCAAATTGTCATCTCAGGTTAATGTTTAACTTTTACAACTTTTTAACTGACTTGCATCTAAGAAAAAATTCAAAAAATTCAAACGCCTGACGGGCAGATCTCAGTGCATCCAGAACTTGGTGAAAAAAAAATTGAAGTTAAAACTTTGTGTTTGCGTTGGATTTTTAGTGATATCTTCCCAATATTTATAAAATGCTTGATATGGTCTACTGTGGCTCACAAAGATTAGCGCTGCACGATGTATGCTCAGGTTGGATGATCTGCTTTGTAGACTCAACCACTGAGACATTCTTATTCCAGTCTAGTCTGCTCTCATCCTACTTGCTTACTTATATCCATCAAATAAGTTTTCATTTTCAATCCCAAGACTTCTTTTTTCTATCCCTAAAGCCTGTACTGAATTTGGGGAAATGGTGTTCAAATTTGTGTCTCTCTCCTCTTGGTATCAGCTGCAGAATTAATTAAATGAACAAAATCGATGGGTAGTCTCACTAAATGTGTTTAAGGTCATTTTAAATGGCCTAGAGACAGTTCCTTGAGGCTGAAATTGTTATGCCTGAACATTATCTCCCGTGTTAGGCCTGAGACGTTTACTTATTCTCCTGTTTTTAAGTTAAGCTTTAGTTTTGATTTTCAGTTTTTCTGACATAAATACTTTTAGTGTATTTTCCTGTGTTTCTGATGCCTGCATTACTAGTCTATGTAATGAATCAATGCCTGTCTGGGCCAAGAGACTTTTTAATTTCACATTTACCCAAATTTTAGTCCTTTTGATAAACAGATTAATTTTTCTGAGTTTATGCCTCAGTTTATCAATCCTGTAGAGGAGGGCCTTTAACACAAGACTAACTAGCAGCCGGACAGCATGAAAGGCAGGAATAAAGATGTGAACATTAACAGAGAAACAGATATCCTGAGAGACACAAAGGCAGGCAGGAGAGCAGACAGACAATATCAAACTACCATCAGCTGTCACACATCTCTGAAATCAGTCTTCGTCCCTAACAGCAGGCTGCCAGCCAGATCAGCTCCACTGGCAGCCAACTAGACAGACTGCTCACAGCAGCCAGCAAAGAGATGGACTGATGCAGAACAACCAACTAAGGTGTTTGAACACAAACAGAGGATTAACAGAGTTCTGGGCATTGAGGTGACAGTAAATAAAACACCAAACAGGTCCACTCCACAGGACAGCAGGTCCAAGCAGGCATATGATTTCACACTCATTTCAAATTAATGTTGGAGGATAATGGAGTCGTGGTTGGGCTTCGTGCTGTTTCCAGTTTGCTGGAGCTGATTTAAATTGGAGAGAGGGAAGGAAGGCGTCCGCTTATAAAGTGCACTTCACCCAGTTAGACCGTAAAGGCAGAGGATGATCTTTTGTTGGGCTGATATTGAATTCCTGATGGTGTCAACACAGAAGTAAACGGCTGAGATAATGTCAAATATTCTTCCTGTGCCTACTGATACCTGCGTGACTTGATCCCTTTTTTCAGATAACATCACTTATATAGTACACCATGAGAAAAAGACACACAGGTCTGATGCAAGAATGCTGCCTCAACCCTTCAACCTGTAAGAGTCTGACTCAGAAGGCAATTTGCTGTTATTGTCAACTTGACAATTCCCAGTTGGAGAGAAAATATACACGCACCTGTATGCATCCACACATACGTGAGCTCCTGCCTCAGAATGTGACAGAAACTTAATCAGATTTGCAAAGTGTTCAACACTTGGACGTCACCCTGTCAGATAACTGCATTTAGTAAGAACCTTTAAAGTTGTTTTAGTCAGGCCAGCATCTCATCCTGCCCCAAACATATATGCTGTTCTGCCTCACTTGGATGTGGCTAAGATTATTATGTCTCTTAAAAAGGAACCAGCTGACCGAGTCTGGGGGATTTCACTAGTTAATTCTGAGAAATAGAATTTCTTAAAGAGGCATTTTGATCTCATTCTTACAGTGATAACAGGATGCACCGAGGAGCCTTGATTGAGCAGTCACGAATTATTTGCTCCTCCTACGCCGTGTTTTCCATGTGACTCCATATCGCTTCACATTAGTGCAGTCCGCCACAAAGTAGCTGCAAGAATCAGCACGCGGTCAGGGGAAAAAGGAGGGTAAAAAGAGAAAATATTTAAGGCCTTGCGCCCTCTGTCAGCTTTCACCTCCTTTCCCTTCTTGTTCTTGTTTTCACAGCCCTTAATCCTGGCGGCTCCAATGTGAAGTGGTCACAGGTTTTGACAGCAGACTGTAATGACCTAAGCTGTTCTCTGCAGGAAGCGAGGAGGGTAGTTGGGGTAAGTAATTGGGAAGGGTATAGCTGGATAGAGGAATGTTGCAGGGGAGGTTATTGGGCATTTTACTTGTAGGTGTGATGCAGTTTTACATTTTGCCCGCGAGGGTCTGAGCGGACAAGGAAATTCTGGCTGTCCTGGAAAAATAAAGAAATACCAACTTAGACAGCAGGTCATCAGCATCCACTTACGTTTTAGGCCAGATGATGAGTGTGAGTCCAATATTTATTCACCTCTTCATGCATGAGCTCCCAAATTATCTTTGCTGCTTCACAACACTTTTTTGTCACTTCAGAGACACTTAATCGCACAAGATTCAGTTAGTTACTTTTTCTACATTTACTGCGATGCTGTCATTGAGCTGCTCACATAAGTTCAGTTTCTAAAACAAGTAAAATTTTCAGCAGTGATTTTTTGTTGTTAGTTAAAGCAACAGTTCACTAAAAAAAAAATTAGCCATATGCATGCTGCGTATGAACTTTTCTTGATACTGCTGCAGGGAGAATAATCAGTGATGCTGTGGTATGGAAGGCAAGAATTGCGTTGAGATGAGAGTATGGACAGGAGAAGACTCGAACCACAGTCACTGATCACTTAATTTGGTACATCTGTTCAGCTGCTCATTACCCAAATATCTAATAAGCCAGTTCAGTGCATTTAGGCATGTAGACATGGCCAAGATGACCTGCTGAAGTTCAAACCAAGCATTATAACAGTGGAAAAAGGTGATTTAAGTGACTTTGAACATGGCATTGTTGTTGGTGCCAGACAGCTTTTCTGAGTATTTCACAAACTGCAGATCTACCAGGCAACAGTAACTCAGATAACCACTCATTACAACAGCAGCAGAAGACCACAACAGGTATCACTCTTGTCATCTAAAAACAGGAACCAGAGGCTACACACAGGCTCATCAAAATTGGTCAAAAGAAGATTGGAAAAGAGTTGCCTGGTCTGATGAGTCGATTTCTGCTGCAACATTCGGATCTTAGGGTCAATTTTTTTACATCAGTGACATGAAAGCATGGATCCACCCTGCCTTCTTTCAGTGGGTCAGGCTGCTGGTGGTGTAATGGTGTGGGGGATGTTTTCTTGGCACACTTTGGGCCCCTTAGTACCAACTGAGTATCATTTCAATGCTGCAGCCTACCTGAATGTCATTGCTGACCATGGCCATCTCTTTAGGTAAAGTACTCTAATGGCCTCCGCAGTCACCAGTCAAGCACGTTTGGGATGTGGTGGAATGAGAGTTTTGCATCAGGAATGTGCGACTGACAAATGTGCAGTGACTGTGTGATGAAATCATGCTAATATGGACCATCGTGTACTCAACTCTTTGTTGAATCTGTGCCACAGAAACTTAAGGCAGTTCTGAAGGTAAAAGGGGGTCTAATTGGGTTCATATGTGTTAAGTGCTTTTAGCATACTGACTATATTGTGCTTTTGACTATATACAGTATAAGCAGCTATTTTTGTTGCTGGGGGTGGGGTGGGGTGGGGGGATATGATTCAATGAATGTGGCACTGTTCATTTATGAGAGTGATACCAGAGGCAGTCTCCGTCTGACAAGGTAATTTGCTGCCTTTTGCTTCTCTTGGTTTTATGTTTATGATTTCAGTTTGGGCAGCTTCTGTATAATAAATGTTATTCCTCTCTAAAGTCTGAGAGAAGCTATGACCCATGAATGATGGTCAAACACACCGGTCAAGCTAAAGTGAAACAAAAGCAGGGAGCAGCAGCGTGTGCAGGTCGGTGACAGTCTGTATAATTCTGCGAACCAACAATTCCTAAAAAAGGGAGCCAATAAGTGCCGATGCTTGATGCATATTTCATTGTGGTGCTAAAAGTTTTAAATGAAAAAAAAAAAAAAATCCCCCC
>VUQJ01016682.1:10846-21443 GCA_015108635.1 Andinoacara biseriatus | reverse complement strand
CATTAGCAAAATGTTATGATTTATGCAGTTGCTGGCAGACTAATATCTTCAGAAGTTTTTTTTTTTTTTTCCTTAATCTTGTAGCCAGGAGGCCGATTCATCTTAAAGAGTGATGAGGGGAGGTTGCTCTCTATGCAAAACGCATTAAAGCTAAATGAGGAGTCTATTACTCAAATCTGGCTGATAATCCGTTAGCTTAAAGACCCCTGGCCGCTAACTAAGTAGATTAAGATATGTCATTGCCACCGCGACCAGGATGACAATAGTACACCTACTTATGTTCTCAGACACACACACACACACACACACACACACACACACACACACACACACACAGTGTAATGCATTGCTGAGTATGTCGTATGCGGCCACAGTTCTGCTTTGCATTCTCCCCACTCACACACACACATGAACGCAGTGGTCAGTAAACCTCGTGCTTTCTCTGCACTTTAACACACACAGAAGCACGTGCACGCAGTCTACACTCGTGCCACTTATCTACATACACTGTCTCTGTGCCAGCTCACTTCATAGAATTAATTCTGTCCTCTCCGCCCACTCTGTTGTACTGGTTGTGTGTGTGTGTGTGTGTGTGTGTGTGTGTGTGTGAAGAATGCACGGGGGACTCATGAAGAGGCTGTGTTTGTATGAACATGGACAATTCATCATGGCTTGATTAACACACACGATTTTATCTCCCTCTCTTTCTCTCGGCGTGACGCTCCTGTGGTGATAATTACAAATAATTTATTCTCACTGGTAAATGAACCCACAATCTTTGTAGACAATCACAGGAAACGTTTTCTGTAGCCCAGAGTAAAGTTTGTTAATCTTGGTATAAAAGCATAAACACATGCTCACATGGATAGACAATAAGCTGTTTTAGTGAATGTTGGAGGATCATCAAGTGGTCCCGTTGATCTTTATGTCACTTCGCTAATTTTACCCTCAGTTTTAGGCTCGACACGCAGAGACGATCTTTTAAAAATGAGAGAGGCGTTGGCTCTAATTTAGCCAAACATGGTCAGCCTGCACAGAGCAAAAAAAAAAAAATGGACACCCACACCAGAAAAGGTCGGATGCGCCACCGTGTGTGTGTGTAATATGTGTTATGGTGAAACACTGATATCAGTATCTTAATGTAATAATCTTACTCCTTTTTACACATGAAGAAAAGCTTCAGCTTTAGCGTTTGCACTAACTGTTCCATCATTAGGCAGAAGAATAAATAAATAAAAAAATAATACTGAGAAATAGCAAAAAAAAAATTCAAAAAACGTCCAAACCAAAAATCTGGTACATTCTAAAAAGGAATCAGTGAACTGACCAACTCAGCAAAGGCCCGAAAGACCAGGAGTTCTTTCCTTAGTTAAGAAAAGCTTTTTCACAACATCTACTCAAGTGAAGAAGACTCTCGAAGAGGAAGACATATCACTGTTAACGTCTACAATGAATTTTCTTCATGAATGGAAATACAGAGAGTTTACAGCAAGGTGCAAACCACTGATCATGCTCGAGAACAGGAAGGTCAGATTAGATTTTGCCACAAAACATCTGGAAGATCCTGCAAAATCCCGAAAAGCAAACAAACAATAAAAAAAATAAATAAAAAAATCTTTGGACCAAGATTAACTTGTACCAGAGTGATGGGAAGAATAAAGTAAGGAGCTACAATATCTCTCAAATATGGTGGCTGCCAGTGGAAACTGGTCACTGGTGGTTTTTGATCACATGAGTGCTGGTAGAGTGTTGAGGGCTACACTCTCTGCTCAGATTCATCCAAATGCTGCAAAACTGGTCAGACGGAGCCTCACAGTGCAGATGGATAATGACCCAAAGCAAACTGCAAAAGCAACCCAAGAGTTTCTCAAGGCAAAGAAATGTTTTTTCAATAGCTCAGTGAGTCGCCTCACCTCAACCCAAGAAAGCAGCTTCTCAGTTTCAAAAAAACTGCAGAAAGACCCCAAACAAGCAGCAAGTGGCTGCAGTAAAGGCCTAGCAGAGCAACTCAAGAGAGGAAAGACAACATTTGCTGATGTCTGTGGGTTTTAGACTTCAGGCAGACTTTGGCTGCAAACGATTTTCATGCAAGTATTAAAAACAATCCTTTTATTTACAGTGATTTATGTTTGTCCCATTTTTGAGGCATGAAAATGTGGGACTATGTATAAAAATGGCTGTAATTCCTAAACAGTTCTTAGTAAATGTTTGTTAAAAGCCTCGGATTAATTGAAAGCGTACTCTTCAATCACAGTGAGAGATTGTTTGATTTAAAAACTACCGTGGTGATGCTCAGAGGCAAAAGTACCAAAAATAAAAGTGTCTTTGCCCCAAATGCTCCTGACTGGATTCAGCTCGTAGTAAATTCACGCTTCTGGATTTGATCACAGGCCACAAAGCAAAACACTCACATGTATGAATGATGGTGGAGGTTTTTTTTTTTTTTAATTTTATTTTTTGGTGTATTTCTCTTTTCCATTCAGGTTGGTGAAATTTGCTGAAAGAAAAAGCTTTCAGCTTTCATAACCTGGATCCTAATATTTAAAGCTCAGAAGAAAAAGAACAACAAAAACATGAAAAAAGTTGCATAAATTGAAGCAGGAGAAGTTTGATCACTGGGTATTATTAACAATAGGTATGTCTCAGTCCTGATTAAACACCCCATCTTACCAAATTTACATAAAAAAAAAACATTGTGTATGTGTAATGCAGCTTCATTGGCATTTTATTTAATTGCTTTCGGTTTACACACAGCTGCTTATTGTCTTTTCAACCGTCCGCTGCGTGTAAACATGCACAAGTGACCACAAGCACTGGCAGTCCAAATAAGTTATTCAGGGCCATTGTGAATCAGTTAAAGAGTTGCTATGAAGAACAGCTGCAGACAGTGGATGGCCCAGGGCGGACATCAGTGTCCACATCATTCCAGACCTTGGAGCTGGTTGACCTGTGCCGGGCCTGTCTTGTTTCCAAGGGCCGTTTGTTACTAATTAATGGACTGGAGCCCATTCTCCAGCACTGAGTGCAACACAAACCACATGCATTAAACATGACCATGCGTCCCCTGTGCTGCCAAAGCCAGGAAGACAGAGAGATGGAGAGAGTAAGGGCGACCGCGAGCAAGAGAGAGCAGAAACAATATACAACAACATGCACCTGTTACACTTTCCAATGGCAAAGGAAACACAAATGCTGAGAATGTAATTATTTTAGGTATGCAGGAAAATTTAAAATGCTAACGTGATACTGTGCAGACAGAGCCAGTTGAAGCTGTAAAAACAGACGTTGCACTGATAGATACTTAAACACAAGACTGTGTAATTATAGACCAGAGATGAATGCAGTCATTGTAACACCACCCATTGGTTTTGGGACGCCAATGTTTATGTTTTAGTTGCTGCCATGTTGGATTTTTTGGAAATAGATATAACCATATTTAGACCAGAGTGACGATTGACTTGCTTTTGAAGTATTGTTGCATCGCCGTGTGAAGAACTGCAACTTCTGGCTTCAGTTTTCAGCCACAGTTTGCTTTAGAGTTGGCTTAAAGTTCAGATGCAGGCATTTCACATCTAGCAGGTGCTAAAGACTGTGTGTCAGCTGTGGTAATGCAAGAGGTGACTTGCAACTGGTGCTGTAAGGTATGTTAAATGATTCACAAGACATTTTAGAGCTAAAAGCATGAGGGGCGGTAACATATTTAAACCTAAGAAAGCCCCCTTAGGAATACTGATAGTTGGAAATGGGAACTAACAGAGTGGAAAATACAGAATTAGCAACTCTCATGAAAACATTTAGGGTGTCTGAAAAGGGCCTTTGAAAAGATTGGACTTGCCCTTTAAGACTGAAAGCGTCCTTGGTGGCCATCACCACACACACCTATACATGCGCACACACTGTAACACACATTAATGCATAAATTGCCATTATCTGAGCTGCCGCCGGTGGCAGAAGTGCCCCCACCAAGATCACCTCAGCTGACAAAAGTTAATTTGCACTAATGATGTTTTACTCCTCTCATTACCTTAAATCATCTCCTTCCCTTCCCCACCCACCGTCTCCTCACTGCAGAGAGGGAGGAAGATGCAAATAGAAAGGTGCCGAAAGACTCGCGTCCGCAGAGAGCCAGAGAGCGAGGGAACGGAGGCAGAATAAGTGAGACGCACAGCGGCTGAGAGAGAGCAGTCAGCACTTTGTAATTATTATTGCTGTGGATGAAGTTGATGTTTATCCTAGCTCTTCTAAACAGCTCTCCCTCCACTCGCTGTTAAATATTTTACAACCCTGTATAATTATCAAAGCTACTCAAATTAATTTTTGATGGAAGGCATGTGCACTCAAGTGTCTTTACTGTACAGCCGGCTGTAGTTGTATTTATGCTGTAGGCTTAAGTGGTGGACTTTGTAATGATAACAGAGTCTAAGCTTAACAAGTGTAGAGTGTTTAATGTGTAAATGAGCTTTTTTAGAATTCAAGTTTGAGTATTATGGTTTTATAAGTGAAACAGACTAATGAGTGTTTTGTTGTGCTTTGCCAAACCTTTTCTGCCTCAGTTGCCATTCCTGCTCTAGCCTGTTACTTACTGATCTAAGCCAAGGTCCCTGTGAAGTGTTGTGAAAGCCTGAAACAGACAGCACATGCAAGAAAACCACAAAAACATTTTGCCATTTATTGAATTTTACACGGATGACTGGGAATTTATAAAGCCACTGTTTTAGGATATGTCTACACTAATGCCTCAGTTGCACAGGTCTAGAGACCGGTCTGCAACCCCCTGGCAACCTCTGGTCGGAAGGGGAAAACGTGCATTTCCAAACTGGTCACAATGAGGGCTCTGCACCAAAAGCTCCGTGTCATTGCTTGGATTGCACCTGCAAAAATTCACCCATTAACCACTGCAGAGGAGTGAAACGTAAAAAAAAGTGGGAGTGACGGAGGCCACTGTGAACTGAGCAGAGGGCCTAAGAATACATCTTTCATCGACTTACAATACTGTGATTGCTTTCCCCAATTCTCTGTGAATATTACACATGGTTAATGGTCATGACAATTTGCACATCAATGATCATGAAACTGATCTCGTGGGTCATTGTTATTCAGCGATGTGAGGTTCGAGCTTGAACGACTGTACTGTTCATGAGGTTGGGGAAACCTGCTGTCAGCTGAGACCGATGAGTGATGAAGTGTCTCTCCCACTGAAAACGCTGCGTCCAGAAACAAATCAACTTTTTGGGGAAAACTAAATGTTGCCACACAAGATACCAGCAGTGACCTTGTGGTTTACTTCACAGCTCCATCCAATAATGGTGCAGCTTTAAAGTTAAAGAACCCTAAAGAGGCAGTGTTTGATGCCCTCAGCATGTGAATAGGTCAGAAATATGTTTGTCAATCTCTGCCCTTAATTATTTAATTTTGTTCTCCCTTCAAAGTATTTTCTAAAACTAAGCAGCCAATTATTTAATTCCTGTTTAAACCACCACACTTTTTTTTTTACATGAGAAAAAAACTACTTGCAATTTAACTTTTACATAAAATTGTTAAATGGCTATTTATGACCTATAATATTATTGACTGGCTAAAAACATGTCCACTCGACCGACGGAATACATGGACTTTCGAATGAGGCCACGAAGAACACGTGTGTATTTGTACTTAGAGACAAAGGGAGAGAAGTGATGAAGACGCAGACACAGACAGACAGACTGACCTGAGATGAAGAAAACACATCATCCTGGATACTGGACGCTGTCTGTTTTAGGGGCCGATCTGTTTCTCTCACATGCACACACATCATGTCTGATATGTCGCGCTGTCCATTTGAAAAATGTTCCTGTCAAGCAGAAAGTCCTCACCTGGTTGTCATGTGACCCTTTGATCCATCACATAAGCCAGTTCCTTATCCCTCATCCCTTCATACCTAGTGATCATCACTCACTGACACTGTATCTACCTTAAAATGGGCACGCGTGTGTTGTAGTGAATACACGTGTTTGTGCCGCTAATGGACAGAAAGGTTTCTGTATTCAGGTTGACATTTGTCACGCTCCGGGCTACTAACAGAATGATGATGGCGATGAAACCGATACGTGCAGCATCAAAGAGGAAACCTCTACAAGGCCTTTTACGCGCTGTGAGTAACACAAAAGAGGCCAGATGGTGATGAGCATTACCAAAGACAACTGTTATAATGTGGAAAATCGTTGTCCTTATGTTCAGTCACTCATTTAATTATATTTGCAAAAGATACAATATTTCCCATTTATGAATAGATTTGTTATTTTATATCGTTAATTAGTCATAAAGAATTGTGCATCTTTGAAAAAAGGAAAAGAACAAGAGAAAGAAAGAAGGCAGATAGTGGATTATAATAGAATCTTAACTCATCGCTCACTAAAAGCCTCCTACAGAAACAATTACAGATAAAAAATGAACATTGCCTATTTCAAACAGAACATGTGCACATTCATAACCCCCTAAACCAATTGTAAAAATGGCTCCTTCTCAGGATGAGCTGCAAATGTTTCCAGACTAATACCATTTCCCTCATCAATCGGCTGCTAATGACTGTGAGGTTTCAGAGTTGATGTGAGGGAAGGGTCGGTGGCACATAACTTTGTCTGGAGAACATAGTCTGCAAAGTGCACGGCGACGCTTGAGAGCAAAAGATAAAATCCACACAGTCTGCACATGTGGTTGCCATGATTCAGGATTCATTCATTGGTTAATATCAATTAACTTTTCATCTGAGTGTGAGAAAAGATGGCAGGCCTTTTTTATCATTGAGAGGAAGATTTGTTGAGTGGAAAGACTTAAATATATATATATTTAATGTAGAATCTGGTGAATTTAGGATTTTTGCCAAAGTAATCTTGGAACAGTAACTGCTACTGCCATATGATAAAATAGATCCCATGGAAATGGTTGGCTTTTTTGATCCTTTGTAAAACAGCATCTTAAGATGAAGATGGTGTACTTGCAAACACTAGATTTATCATTAAACCTTAAACCTCATTGCTGATGAAACATTCTCAGAGATCTGTTTTGGGCAGACTAAATGACTTATTATTAGGTGAGTTTCTATGACAATTTAAATATTAATTTAAGACTTTATTGGAATTTCAATCAAACAGCCATCTCCCACGCTAAAGTGACATTTCTGTTCTGACCCATTCACCAGACTAACAATTGTAGTAGCTCAAAGAAGTGAAGCCAGCAAACAACTATACCTGCATTCTATTTAATGGCCAGCAGGGGGAAACTTCCTGGGTTGGAGAATGAAGACCAAATGTATAGAAGTCTATGAGAAAATAAAGCTGCTTCTCACTGGATTTACAACCTCAGCAAACATTTTCCTGACGTGTTTATGTCTTTAATCTAGTTTAAAATCTTGGTTAATAGAGCAGGATGTTCATTTATTCCTGTTTAAAATAAATGATAAAGTTAGGAATTATTGGGTTGATGGCTCCATCTATCTTTTATATAGTGTCTATGGTCCAAGTCAGTCTCCCCCATCTAGCACCTGCAGATGCAGTTCAGGAACAAATTGGAAGTTTCAACCTTTGCAATTGTGCTGCTGTGATGCCACATAATTACAAGCTCTGAAAACAGAGCACTAAATTGTCCTCAAATAGATGTTGTCAAAAGTGAAAGAATATATTTTGATCACTGTGTTGTAAAAAACTGTTTTACCATTCTAAACTCGAGCTCAGTTTTTGTTGAGCTGGAGCAAAGCCGTTCTTTGGGGTCTTGAGGAAACCTGCAGCCCTGTAACTCATCTCCATGTATCACCACATCCAGAGCCCTATAGCCTTTGGGAGGGTATAGAATCACATGAACCAAACATAATAAAGGTAATTTACTGCCAAGGCAAATTCCATAGCTCTGGGCCTCCATCCCATGTTAAACAGCCTGCTGACCTTTAGCGTCTGATTTCATAAAGAGGGACACAATCCGATTAGGGCTGGACGGTAAAGGTCAAATGCACTGGCAGTTGCGGCAAAAGCGTCGCCGCTAGCTGGCTGGAGACGTACAGAATGACCATCACTGTGTGCGCTGCAGCCAGCCCTCAGCATGCCTCAGTGTGTGAGTGTGCATAGGACAATGGGATTGAGGCTATGCGTGGGTGTGGGTGGCAGAGGTGGGGGCAGCGACGGTAGTTAGCCTCCTTGGCCTCTGGAGCCGTTACCAAAAAGGGCAACATATCTGACATGGGTGGCATGCTTCCTTTTTATGTCCCAATGACCTCTCATGCACACAAGCATATACACACCAGGTGGCACTGCGCCAGCTTTACCTCAGAGCATCTTCAGCTCAATTGAGCCTTGAAGTGCATCGTTTGGTGCTGAGTCTCTGTCCTTTCTTGTTCCTTTTTATTTTGGCTTGTGGGCAAAGTGAATGTCACAACACACTGTGATAGTGTAGATTTCACTAATTGATGATCTTTATTTTTGTTGCCTGTCTCTAAATGTTTGGCTATATATAATCTACATTTCTCAGAAAAATGTGTCTTGTCTTAATTTTTACTGTGAACTTTAATTCAGTTCAATTTTATTCATATAGCACCAAATCAAAACAAACAGTCGCCTCAAGGTGCTTTATATTGTAAGGTAAAGACTCTACTATAATTACAGGAAAACTCCCTTTTAACAGGAAGAAACCTCCGGCAGAACCAGGCTCAGGGAGAGGCAGACAACTGCTGCGACTAGCTGGGTGTGAGCGGAGAGACAGGACAAAAAACATGCTGTGGAAGAGAGCCAGAAAATAATAACTAATTATTAAAAAATTAGAGTAAAAGAGGTGAATGAAAAAGAAATACTCAGTGCATCATGGGAACCCCCAACAGCCTAGGGTCTCTGATACAACCCTATAAGCTTGATCGTAAAAGGTAAGTTTTAAATTTAATCTTAAAAGTAGAGAGGGTGTCAAATAAAATAAGCACCTGACATCAAGACCTCAATCACACAGTGTAATGGTGTGACAAGTACAGCACATTCTTGTACATTTTTATTTAACGTAGCACGTCCAACATGAACTGCAGGGAAAAGCGCAGCACCGTAATCGTCCCAATGTAAACATCCTCATTCTCATTCTCATTGTGCCTACCGTTTTACATCTTACTTCTTATCGGTAGCTCCACCTAGTGGCATCGAGTGGCATGAGACTACATAACACAACACACAGGCCTAGAGACCAGCTAGCAACCAGCTAGCAACCTCCTGTCACTAGGGAAAAATGTGTTCCCGGAGCAGTTGGTGAGTGTTTGCAGGCTTTTGTCACGTACAGTAAGATCAGTTGCAAAAAGAGTGCTGCACCAAAAACCTTCTTGTGATTGCTTTGGCCACTAACAGAATGCTATAGTTGCCTGTCGTTTTGATGAAAGGCACTGACTTGTCTGCAAACACTCAGTATTTTACTCTCTTTTCATAGTTTCTCTACCACTCGGCAAGTAGTTTGTGTCAGCGGTATAGTCAGTTCTATCCAAGCTACTGTGGCAACTTGCTAGCGACCAAAGGAATCAGGAGGTCTTCAGTGCAGCACAGTATACCTCTTTGTGTTCTATTTCATGCTAGTGACTGCCAGCAACCGGTTGGGGAATGCACATCATGATCAGTGCAGATGATTGCTGACTCGTCTCTAGGCCCGTGTGACTGAGACCTAATGGATGTTTATTATGAAGTCATTCTTACTTTTGTAGTTTGGCCCTCATCTTCCATCTTTCAGATAGAACTGCATTCTAAGAGTACTTTTTTAAAGTAAAGTGTTACATGTCAAGATTACTGCCATTAAAAAGTAATCTGTTATATTACAGTGTAACTTCCTAGAGTACTTCTGCATTATCAAAAAAAATTAAACGCTCCTTTGTGTTTTCCTTAAAGTGACAGCTTCAGGAGAATTAAAAGCTGACTGTTGCTCAAGATTTAATCTCCTTCTCTTCAATGGACCTTGGCTTCCAGAGTTACAGTAACATGGTAAATGGACTAGTTCTTATACAGCGCTTTTCTACTCTAACTGAGCACTCAAAGCGCTTACATTTACCCCATTCACACAAGCACTTCCATATGTAACTAAGCTAAGTGCTTTAATTAACTAACATTCACACACATTCATACTCCAACGCTGGAGCAGCCAGGAATCGAACCGCCGACCTTCCGATCAGTGGGTGACCTGCTCTACCCCCTGAGCTACAGCGGTAACTTATTTAATATTAACAGAAAGCTCATTTTTAAAAAAAAAAGTTACAAAATTCTTTCTTAAATTGCAAAATTAATGTGCTGCATCACTTGTTACAGTAAAAAGACAAATAAAATGAACACTTTCCGCCACATCAACCACTTCTCTCCAGAGAAAATGCAGAGGGATACACTAATGCTAAATAGCATTAATGTCATATTGCCTTGAGTGGAAACACTGTTTTCGTGTGTGTGTGTGTGTGTGTGTGTGTGTGTGTGTGTTGCTGTATATCTTGTGTGTGTGTGTGTGTGTCAGCACAGGTAGTTTGTCTCTCCTGTGGATGTTCTTGGTAGCAGAGCTGTCGTCTGTTTTACGAGGTGCCCATTAAGGAGCTCACACGGATAATGCTGATTGCATGGGGCTCTGC
>VUQJ01016679.1:1994-12398 GCA_015108635.1 Andinoacara biseriatus | reverse complement strand
AATTTACTAACACCCAAGTATGACTTATGACCCAAATTAGCTGCTGGTATTGGTTTCAATTTGGGGGGTCCTATATCTCCACATGGTAGCTGTGCATTGTTTTAGAATAAATATGCACATTTTGGAGAAAAGGGGGACAGTGGAGGAGATTCTTCATGAGGGAGGAGCGCCACATCTTTTCACATCTCACATTTCACTCTTATTGTGTCTCTGGTAATGAGAAAGAATGTTGCTGAGTTTTCTTCACCCTCAATGATCACAAAAGATGCTCATGTAACAAGTGGACACAAACTGCAGATAACTCGTTTTTGGACAACAGCCCAAACAGTTTTATTCTTACATCTAATACCCTCACTTAAAAGTTTTAGGTTGTTTATTTTGGCTACTTTTAGCAAGTCACACTGTATGAGAACAGTTAACAAACTACACACACACACACATTTTAACATCCTGAAGACTGAAGCGTTACAATACCACAGAGTGTAAATGCCAGTGATCTGCTTTGACAGCTTGTTTAGTGTCATTTGGAGATGAGCTGATGTCAGTCCTCCTATGTTACTAAACTGCACTGGAAGTCATTTTTGTCTGTCGTTAAGCAGTTTCATTGCAGAGGACAATGTTGGAACAAATTTGTCCTGGGCACAGGCCACAGGTGCCAGGAAGGGCAAAGAGGAGTTTGCCTGCTTTCTCGCTAAATAAAATATTCCATTCAGGGTAGAGTGTGCAAGAGGAACGACATGTGTGTTTCCACCATGCTGAAAAATTATGGGTAGAAACATTAAGGGCAACTATAATACTGTAAATACTACAATATAAAACTATAATATAAAGTTTATAGCTCGTTTCAGTGCAAGTAAAGAACAGAAGATTGGGAAAATGAGGCCTAGTCTGAGGAGTCTCACATTCTCCTGCCACCTTCAGACGATATTGTCAGAATTTGGTATAAACAATATGAAAGCATGGCTCCCTTCGGTCTTCCATCAGGCTGCTGGTGATGGTGTAAAGGTGTGGGGGATATCTTCACGCCCATCCCTTTATGACCACATTGTACATTGTACCCTTCTTCTGACGGCCGCTTCCGGCAGGTTAACACATCATATCAAAGCTCAAATCATCTCAAAGTGATTTCTTGAACACGTACCGTACTCTGTACTCAAATTGCCTCCACAGTCAGCAGCTCTCAATCCAGTGGAACACCTTTGGGATGTGGTGGAATGGGAGATTCATATCATGGCGTTATCGTGTCAATATGGACAAAAATCTCTGAGAGATGCTTCCAAAGTGGCCAGAGAGTGCATATCTGTCACAGTGCATGGTGACCTGCTGACCTGGTCACTGAAAAAGACTGAAAAGATGTTTCTCACTGGACTCTTGCAGTGAAGTTAGTGAACATCGCAGTGATTCAACATGCGCATACTGCTGTCATCATTGTTGCTTTGTTTTGGTATCTTAAAATGGTTAATTCCATTTTAATTTGGTGATTTTGTGATCTATAATTGTATTCTGATTGGGCTAGAGCTCATTAAAATTCAGTGAGCGCTTCTAACAACATATTTTTTAAATGAGTTCAATGTAAACTTAATGGAGAAACCACAAATAAATAAATACTTCAATGAATTCCAGAGAGATTAGACAGGAACATGGGTGACGCTTGGGTAACTTCAAACACCACCCACCCATGCAAAGTAAAGAGAGATGTTTGTTAAGGCAACGTTAGCGGTACGGCCTCTGATGCAGCTGATGCAGCTGAGTGTACTTTGACAAAGTCTGAATGCCCCTTATTCCTTTTTTTTTGAATGGTTGATGGTTCTGATTAATATTTTTGACATTTATGTTTATGCACTCTTCCCTATCCTTTATTATTTCCTGATTCTGGTACTGTAACTTGAAAGAGTTCAGACTAACAGGAAAATTTTCTTTATGATTATGCATTTTCTATCATTTGATCCATTTGTACCTGTCTAAACGGGTCTACTTCCAGGTCATTTTCAACCAGTAAGACAGTTTTGCCCATTTAAGAGGGAGAAATGCTACGATCAGCAGCTGCACCCACTGAACGGACAGCACAGATAGAGATACATTTTCATCAGTGTTCAGCTAAACGACGCTTAATGCTGCTGCTGGTAGATTCTTATTTACAGAATAAAGAATATATCCAAGTCCAAGTCAAGACCCAGCAGTTATCATAAATCCTGAATTCCAAACACCATCTCCACTCCCACCCTCTTTCCTTCATCCCTGCAGGTATTTGGTGGCTTGGTGTGGATTTTGGTGGCATCAACACATGTGGAACCCCCAAACCCTTTGGGGTGGGTGATGTTCGTCTCTGTTTTCTGCTTCGTCGTGACCTTCCTCTGGATGATCGTCTTTGCTGCTGGAGGTCATAAAAACAGCTCCGGCTGGGCTGCTGCTGTAAGAGAGACAAAATAGGCAGACTGAGAATAAGACTGAAAAAAAAAAAAGAAAAAAGATGGGTTATGACAATGTTGTAATATTATTTAATTTGTGTGTATGTGTGTGAAGGACTTTGCTTACCATGGCCTGGCAGCATTCTTTTTCCTGAGTGCAGGGGTGGATTTGGCTATCATCACTCTCTCGATGAAAAAAATTGACTTTAAAATCTACCAGCTTGACATTTCTGCTGTGGTAAGTAAGAACTGTCCACTTTAAAATACAATACTATATTTAATTGTAATAACAATCAACTATAGTATTTGACAATGTGCTTTCTGGAGACACTTTACGTTTTAATTTTTTTTTTAGATCAAATTGTTTGCAAGCCAAATTAACACTATATTTTAAATAATTCTCAGAAAGCTTTGGTTAGGCTTTGGCACCAAATGAACTTGTTTCAGTTTAGCAAAGAGTTCCGGTTCAGGTGAAAACCAGACCCTTCCAAAATGTTAACCATGTGATAGGAAGGTGTGTTAATGGGCGTCCTTCTACGAGCGGACCATGTCCTCAGTTGAGGTCAACAGTCCTTCATTCCCACAGTGTACGCTGAAAGATGCTTCCTCTTCCTGAGCTGACTGTTGGACTTTCACATCCGTGTTTTTGCTTTGGCAACCAACAAAGCTGTGCTCCACTTGTTGTGCCAACACCTTTCAGCTCATTCTGGAGTCCCACAAGTTAAGCAAGCTCAACAGCATTTCTTCTTCGAGTTCACTCTCTTTACCATCTGGTTTGGGGTTTGAAGATGAACCATTCGGACTCAGAGCCCTTTGAATCTGTCAAGATTGGAGATGGAAGACAAAGTGCAGCAAAACACATAGTGAGGGTGTGGTGGGAGCATATTGGTAATCCAGCATCCTCCCACATCACCTGAAGCAATTCACCACCAGGTGGTGATAAGTCAATACCTCGCTTCAGAAATTGCCTTGTGACTCTTGAGCCATGTAGAAAACACATTATATTGGCGTCACCTGTGCTAATTTACATCAGTGGACTAGATCTCAGCCTGTCTGCTGTATGTGAAAACAAAGAAACAAAACAAAACAAACAAACAAACAAAAACACACACAATTGAATCGGTTTAAAGGAATCCTAATTTGTGATACCCTGGTTTTACAATCAATATGTTTGGGCCACCAGGATGAGGGCCTTCTGAATGTTGCCCATCTTTTTAATATTTATTATTTACATTTGGAAAAAGTGGTCAGAGACTGCACAAGCTTATCCTCAAAGCTAGCTGTTACCGGTTCATTATAGAGCAATGCTGAGGGCGTGAGTTCAAGTCTCACCTGGAGCATTTTTGTACTTAAGTCATTGAAGCACAAACGTTTCAAGGTTCTTCTACTGCTAAATGGAGTATATATAAAATATTAATGCAGCATTTTGGCAAATACAATGTAGAAGATGGACTACTATGATGTCACCCATCCGGTGTGAGTTTTTCCATTTGGTATTTTAAAAGGAATTTTTTCAGCTCGATTGTTAAATTGTTCCAGGGCACTCCAGTGGTGTGGAACTTGTATGACAAAACACTGTTGAGCCGTGAGTTCAACTATATTTATTGTTAAATATAGTATGATCAACATTTTCAAAATAGACTACATTTTTTTTTTATTCAATTGTTGTTTTCTGTGAAAAAATTGGTATTGCAGCTTACACAGGTGCTACGGGAAGCCTTGTTGTAGAAACAAGCTATAACATATTGGTTAATGAATGTAAAGAGGCTGAAACTGGAAGCACAGTTCCTTTCACTTCAGAGAGACACCCATATTTTTTTCCTTTTGCTTATTGTGCTAAGCTAACTGGGCTTTATACCTGCTTTTCCATGTAATTATTAGCAAGAAAGCAAATATGGATTTCTCAGCATTCCATTAAAAAGCAAAACAAATCAGCAACTATGACGTACTCGCCTTTAATTTATTTATTTATTTTTTTTTCATTTGTGTTTGTGTCTCAGGTGTTTGCCTTCGTGGCCACACTCCTGTACTTCATCCATGCCATTCTCTCAGCCATCCGATGGAAACATTTCTGAAGAACCAATCAGAGACCTGCAAAAAAGTAGTACACTGCATCTGCCGTGCATCTGTTTGTCCACGTGTGCCTGTGTGTGTCTTTGTGTGTTGGATAATGCATGTAAGTCCAAAGATTGGTCAGTTTCAGCAGTCTTGACTGTATGTGAATGCATGACTTTCCTCCTTTGCAATATTATCAAAGTACTTTAACACCCACAGACACACACAGTGCATAACTGGAGTCCTACTGAAAGTTTTTTTTTATCCCCATTTTGTTTTTAGACATAATACAACATATTGTGAAATTGCTTATGACTTTGTGAAGGGGAACCGTGTATTTTAAAGCACACGGAAAAAGTAAACAAATCAATATCCTATAAAACATCGTACAGTGTGTATTGACACAAGGAATGTAATTGAAAAGAATAAGTGATCAACTAGATAGAAATCAATTTTTTTTTTTTAAATCCCAAAACCTCAGAATAATATTTTATCTTACTATGTATGTTTTTGAGCCGGTGATCATTTCTTCATGAAAGGTCATTTTTTTAAAATCTGTTTAGAGAATATGGTGTAGATGCTGTTATGGCAGAATGAGGTTTATCACAAACATACAGTGCTGTTAGCATTAAATACATTCTGATACTTAATGTTTCTCCATTTTATTATCTGTATTGAAACATTAAGGATATTTTAACTGAAAAAAAAAAAAATCATCAAATATATGCTTGTAAATTGAAAAAAGAAAAATCAAAAATCAAACCAGCAAACGACAACATAAGAGAAGGCAATTAACAGAGTTAATGTTGGTGGATTAAATTTGTATAGTTTTGTATTCTGAAGATTAAATGTGAAAATTAAATTTACTTGTTTGTAGTCTTTGTTCATGTGCTTCATTTTGTCTCTGAAACAGCTGAAGAAACTTTGAGCGCGCACTAAATTTACGAGGCAGATAAAAATCACAGTTTAGCGCACACAGAAGATCAGTGTGACTCATTGTGTCTGCTTTTCTTCACACAAAACATCCATTTTTTTTAACTTTTTTTTTACTCTCATTATAACTCAATAACTCATTATGCATGTTGTGTTTTTCTTAATCTTTTGGTTTTCCTTTAGTTGTTAATAGGCGTATGAACCTCATTAGTATAGGATAATGGGATTTTAATGAACAAATGTAAACATCTGCAAGTTTTTTTAATTTTCAGAGGCAGACTTCAGTGGACATTTTTAGAGCAGGCAGCAGACTTGATTTAAAAAAAATCTACAGACAGGCTCCAGCGGCGCAAGAGGTCAGGGCACTAAATAAAAGGCAGCGCCCTGCCGAGCAAGGCTGAGGTTGGTAGTTTAAGCCTCACCTGCAGCATTTCTGTAAAATAATCCAGCCTTTCATGTACTCGTAAAACGGTACAACCAAAGCCAGTGTCCAGCCCCCAGAACGAACCCGTGTAGACACAGGGAGAAGAGGTAAACTCCAAAAGGCCTATTCTAAAATTTTCTGAAAGTTTTGAAAGTCAGGCCATGATACCAAAGTTGTAACAGATTTAATTATTAAAAGCGGTAAACGCGCTCCAGTGGCGCAATCGGCCAGCGCGCGGTACTTATAAGACAGTATGTTGTGGAGCAATGCCGAGGTTGTGAGTTCAAGCCTCACCTGGAGCATTTCTGTTCTTTTATCACTCACAGTATAGTAAGCCGAGACCTGCAGTTTGTCAGCTGGAGAGAACATGTGCAGACACAGGGAGAAGAGACAATCGCCAAAAAAAACCCCTAAGACTTTCTTAGTGCATTTTTCTGCAATTCAGGCCTTCATACCAACGTTGTTACTGATTTAGTTTATTTAAAACTAAAAACGTGCTCCAGTGGCGCAATCGGCCAGCGCGCGGTACTTATAAGACAGTATGTTGTGGAGCAATGCCGAGGTTGTGAGTTCAAGCCTCACCTGGAGCATTTCTGTACTTATATCACTCAGACTATTAAAGCAGAGACCTACTGTTTAAAAGTTTACCCAGCATAAACATGCGACAAGGATGGGCAGGTGTGATTGTGAAGCCATGTGCTCCTGTGACTGATAAATCTTTGGCCAGTGAGTGTGCGCTTTCCTACCACAGATTATCTTCAGTATGACCAAGATTTTCATTTGTTACTCAACATGACCTGAAACAGTGTTTGCAGAGAATACAATTTTCTCATAGACTCTATAACACTTTAAGTCTTTTTGGAGCCACAGCCAGCGCCCTCTGGTGGCCTTCAGAACATTAAAAGCGAAACAAAAACATAACCTTTGGTTCATCTACAGTTTCTGTCAAACTAAAGACAGGCATCATCATCTTCTCAACTAAGTATCTATTTCATGCATTATTAAAGACATTAAAGACAAAGACAAAAAAATTAACAAAGCAATGATATTAATAGATTTACATTTTATTTCATTGTAATTTGCAGGGTCAGAATGTACATTTTCTCTGTTGTAACACCATCTGTCATCATTACGTGTCAGTCTTGTAGGTTGGAGGATGTGGAGAATGAAGTTGACATGGTACTGAAAAATATTTAACTTTAGTCCTCAGCTGACAAAACCACGAAACTCTTACAAACTGAATCCATCACACGTGGAAATCATTAAAAAAAAAAACAGTATTCTGCCAAAAAAAACCCCCATCCCTTTCACACATACTGTGAAAAGTCAAATAATCCATCTGACACTGCTGGCTTCCTTCAGTCCACTCATCTCTCCTTTGGTCTGATCCAAGCATCGGCCTTTACCAGATGGTGCGTTTGACACCTGCCCAGATCGAGCGTTTAAACCCCTGCTTGGCTCGTACGTCATCCCAGTGCAGCTGGGTGTTGGGAATCTCATCCTCTGACTCTGGGTTGGGTCGCGCACCATCTTTAGGACTTGCCACCACCACAGGCAGTGGGCCGCACTGCGAATTAAATTCTACGACATGGAGCTGCTTCTTGTCAGCCAGCGTCTGGTGGGTTTCCTATGACGTGACGAAGAATAAGTACACAATTTTGAGGAGAAACATATGTTAGTGGGGCTCAGTACACTACATGTAACTTTCATACAAACAAAGCATTATCACCTAACTGTAGTTTCCTACAGTTTAAAGTGTCTTTGAGCGCATTGTGATTTACTGGCCTTTAAGCACCAGTATGCTGCATAAGTAGCTCTTGGTCAGGTGTTTCTGTAACAAAAACCTGCTGAGCACCAAACACCAGAGAAACAAAATTAGTGACTTGCTGGCCCAAAAAATTCAGACAGTTAAGCCGGCATCACAAGGGTTAAGTACTGGTACCTACAGCTGCAACACCCCCACCACCACCACCGGAGCCCATCGACACTTCCATCTACCACTGAATAAAAACCAGCTGAGAGACTCTCTGTAATCCACAGACAAATGAGAGCATGGCCAAGACAACTGTTAATCATGCTCTCAAAGAGGAAAGTCATCTTGGCTCGAGATGGACTAAACAGTGAGGGAGTTTGGGTGAAAGCAAACAGCTGTTTAGAGTGTGCTGGTTTTATAGCAGAAGGCATAACAAGAACATTACTGGAAAAATAAATGCAGCACAATAACGGTTTAATCTCAACTGTTTTTTTTTCACCATCACGTAAACCCAAAATTGTAACAAAGTAAAATCAGATTATTTAACCAGCATTATTAAAGAGCCAGATATTTTCTTTACGCTTAAGCAGAGAAAACCCTACAAGCAGAAGTCACGCTGCAGTTGCATTACTCAGGTGGACACAAATACAACCGCTGTTGAATGTGTAAACAGGCATCTGTTTACTGAAAGGTTAGCTGTACTCGCAAGGTGATAATATTTCACTATTGTGTTTATAGCATTCAGACGGCCACCTGATATGGTGACATCAGCAGTGAGTGTCCAGTTGCATTCCAGACCTTTACTGCATGAATTCTGCATCGTCTGCTCTCTCTCTATTACTGCAATGTAACAACAGCCGAAGAGCCAAAAAATATTCTTTATAAAATTTAGAGTTGATAATAAAGTGAACACAGAGCTTACTGTTCTGCATCATCACACTCTCTCCCTCCAAAATGTCTTACTTGATTGGCTAATCCAGTGAAGAGGGCCCGGGTGATGTTCAGGAGGTTGACAGATCCCTCTACTTTGCAGTACATGTCTTTTATGCCAATCAGCTTGCACAGAGTGATGACCGCCCTGTGGCAGTGCAGACCGTAACCTGCAGACAAACAGAGAAAAACTCATAAGACCTCAGATATCGTAACTGCTGCTGAATGTACAAACAGGCGTCTGTTTGCTGGAAGGTCAGCGGTACTTGCAAAGGTGGGTGAACAGTGCAGAGTAGAACAAGCACAAACGCACCTTCGTTTTGTTTTTTCATGCGGAGCGTCGTCCTCTTAAACTTGGACTCAATGTCATGATAAACTGTTGAAACAGAAAAACAGCAGCTTTATTACACCGGCTGGCTGCAGAGCAGAGAGCGAAAACAAGCTGCCACGCTGAAACATAATAATCAGACCAAATGAGTCCAGAAAGTCTAATTACTTTTACGAGTTTTGTGCCATTTCCGAATGAAAGCACTTGTGTGTTTTTGTTATGCATCTTTTCTCCTGCTTCCCCTCAGGTCTCCTGTTTCTCTACCTGCCCACCAGATGTCCTTCCACGTGCCAATGTCTCCTGCTCAAAGCAGCAGCTGTGGCTAATTAGTTATTCAGCAACACACGGTTCCCTGTTGCTGGGATGAAGCCGACATCATGGCTTCAGGTTAAAATCTTGTTCTTTCACCCACTTCACAGGAAGCTTTAGATGAGAGGGAATTATCAGATCACATGCAGAGAGAGGAGATTCGTAGCTGCTGCAGGAGGTCCAGCTGGCTAACTCTCACATGAGACATTTTTCTCTACTTAAGTAACTAAAACACTGAGATGAAAGTCCAACTTGGCTCAAACTACTAAAAATGAGTGTGGGAATTAATTAGCTAATAAGCAGTCCAAGTGGTTTTTTTTCTCTTCCAACAAAAGTAAAAAAAAAAAAAAAAAAAAAAAAAAAAAAAAAAAAAAAAAAAAAAAAAAAAAAAAAACGACTGATTTTAGAAAAATTAAAATTCAAACAGTAGCAACTGGAAGGATAGCATATCTCTAAATGTTTAGGAACTGAAAGGTTCTCCAACCCACAAATCCACAGCCAGTTCAATTTGTTTATCAGGAATGTTTTACCAGCAAAATATACAATAAGTCATCAAGTTTCTGGCATTTGGTTGCTGGATTTTCCCAACAACACAGTGATGCAGCACAAGTTATCAAAAAACGAGACTCTGATTTCTAATAAAAACTTTTGGAGTTATCTCACCAAGTATCAGCCAAACAGATGGGTTAAAATCTTGCCGCAAATAAGACTTCAGCGATGGAACCACAAAGGTGACAGAAATTAAAATTATCCAGGCATAGTTGGAGCTTTGATACAATTATGGCATTCATAACAAGAAAGTAAACAAATGAATCACACTGTCAGCTTGCAGATGGATACACAGGGAGAGCTGGCATGTGGTGGCATCATCTTTCTATGAGCCTAGAAGTACAGAACCACGGACGCACACACGTACACACGTACACACACACACACACAAAGACACTGATAGTGACACGCATGCCGCTCTTCTCGTTTTAGGCCAGAGTTGGAAGTTAACTTTCTCCTCTGGTGGGCCGGCGGGGGCCGATGACTCACACTCATTAATCTTTCTGGCTCTGCTCTCCAACACCGGCAGAAGAAGCCAAATTGAGTTTTACAATAAGAAAGTACAAGCAATGCATTTTAAGTCTCATACCTTTCTTTACAAATTAATTTTATACATCATATATTTTGTATGAGTACCGGCCGGTAATACGAGGGTACGGTGTTGAATGAGAGGAGTGTGTGGAGATGTTGAGTGAAGGTGTGAGGGGGGGGAACC
>VUQJ01016677.1:2814-14411 GCA_015108635.1 Andinoacara biseriatus | reverse complement strand
TGAGGAAAAATTGTTCTGGTCCACAGGGGATTTTTTTTAGATCTACTTTGCCACTGGGACAAAGCCGTGCTGACATGCCATATTAAGCTCTATTAATACATCCATGAGGCTAATCAGCATGCAGAGGAAACAAAGAAAACTCTCCATCATTGGCTAAAGCATACATGGAGTTAGACCTGCTAAACTATCTAAAACATGATACAGTATATGGCAGACCAAACAGGACAGGAAGTAAAATCTTGCCAAAAATGCCCCTGGGAACAGAGCAGAAGAATATCATAGACCTGCTACTATAGCAAAAGTAAATTCTAACCTGATACACTAAGATCACTTTGCACCAAGTTTTTAGCAGTAAAAACAACAAGCACGGTATATTTGTATTGCACTGACTGGAAACTCTTTCATTTATTTAGGTGAAGGGCAACCATCACTAATTATGATCAGTAAAAGGTCAGAATGAACGAGAGTCAATTAGCTTGACAGGAGAAAAAAAACTGACCGGATTATTTTTCCTCTCATTGATGAATAATAGCCAGACACCAAAGTCACTGTTCTCTCTGCTTTTATTTATTTCAGCAGACTAATCTGTGGTGCTCGTACCTCCTGGGAGTTTCAGAATGTGCTAAGAGGAGCTCAGACATATTATGATCTAAAAAAAAATTAGGCTAGGGCAGCTAAATCAGGGCTAAAATTAGAACCAAAACATGCAGCAACTCCCCTGTGTACCGCTTCCACAGGAGACATGTGCAGATTGTTGTAAATTACTCCCAAAAATAAATTTTAATAATTTTCTTGCATTAACATTATGTATTTAGAGAATACCACTCTTTTGAAGACAGCTGGAATCCTTTAAATTTTCAGCACTTGGCTGATCTCAACATTCTCCTTCAGACACAACAAACACTTGAAGTGCATGTTTTTCAGATCCTGGTTCCCTGTGACGGCTCATCCTGGGTGAGCCAGCCAGGAGTCATAGTGTCCACAGAGCAGCCTCCTATTCATGTCTCCTTGGTTATGTAAGCTAGGACATCACACTAGCATCAGTAAAGGGGAAGGAGAAATTTGGGGGGGGACGGGGTTCATGGAAAATTGCTTTAAATTATAAATATTGTTATGGCTGTTTCAGGCTTTTATCCCCTCCCACACACTCACATTCCTCCCTTTCCTCCTCTCCTACTTTTCACTCTTCACACCCTCTCCATCTCCTCTAAAGACTCCAGTGCACTCCAGACAAAACTGGACTTTCAAAAAGCTGTCAAAGATGACACTGGGTGCAAATGACAGCGTGTTCACTGTGACCGGAGGTCTGTTTCTATTTGTAAGTCAGAATGTAAGCCGGGTAATCTCCGAGCACATCCGATGGAGGTCCATCCAAACAAGGTGAAGAGGAGATGCGATATGTGCTCTGACATTTTAGCTGCCAAGGTGTCGCCTTAAATGGCAGAATGACTTAAAGACAGGACTCCATCCATCCATGGGCTGGGGCAGCTGGAGCCTATCCCAGCACTGATGGGGCAAGAGACAGGGTATGCCCTGGACAGGTTCCCATTCACACTCATAGTCACACCTACAGCTGGTTTAGGATCACCAACATGCACGTCTTTAGACTGTGAAGCAGTTTGGAAACAAGGTTAGAGAGGCAAGACTGAGCTGGTTTTGATATTTGCAGAGGAGGGTTAGTGGAAAAAGTACATTGAATGTGGAGCTGCCAGGCAGTAGGAAAAGAGGAAGATCACAGAGAACATTCATGGATGCAGTGAAGAAGGACATGCAGAAGGTTGGTATGACAGAGGAGGATGCTAGGAACAGGGTGAGATGGAGGCAGATAATCCGCTGTGGCAACACCTAAAGGGAGCAGCCGAAAGAAGAAGAAGCAGGTTCTTGGACTGTGGGGGAAAGCTGCGGTAACCAGGGAGAACCCACGCAAGCATGGCGAAAACATACAAAGTCCACACAGGAAGACTCCAGCCTGGATTAGAACCAAAGACCTCCTCACTGTGAGATAAGAGTGCTAACCACCACACTGCTGTGCTGCCCAATGGACATCATGCAAGTTAAAAACAGCAATAAAATTCTACCCTTAACTCTCAACCAAAAACAAACAAAAGAAACAAAAAAATTATTTGTAGCTGAAGTGCTTTACAGATCTTGGCTCCAGCCTGTGACTTTATATTCTTCACATTTTTGTTTTTATGTAAATCATTTGGATTCTGCTCACCTATTTGCAGCAATACAGGCGTCACCAGCGCCGTCTCCATGGCGTAGCAGAACTCCCGACCGAACATCACAGCTCCATGCATCACCCATCTCTTCAAAGGAATTCCTTCAATCGATCCTTCGCTAGCAGATTCCTCTCCTCCTCGGCCTCCTTCTGCCGCTCCACCTCCCAATCCATCCGTCTCGCCTCCTGCTACTCCTTTCTCATCATCCAAGCCTGATGCGGTGGAGTTTTTGCTGCTAACCCCACCCACCAGAGATCCGACCTGCATGGTGTCAGCCTCTGTGTTCTGGGGAGGCATGTTGGAGGGCATGCAAGCAACAAGAAAACAAGCGCACCCCTTCTAACAATACTACAATACAAAAATCAATACTACTATTTCTCTGTTTCCACAAACTCCTCGTTTCAAGTTACTTGCAGTTACTTTTAAACTAGTAGTGACTTCCTAGAAGTAACTTCATTACAATCTTTACGAGACACAAATTGCAACCAGTGGTTGTAACTTGCTGGTTACATTGTTGTTACATCTATTACTGAAGTGTTCAAGAAGTGATGGAGTGATGAATAACTGTAACAGACGTTTCCCAGCCTGTGAGGTAAATGAAATGTATCTTAAACTGGGTCCTGCTAAAAATTCCAAAGGCCAAGGACACTAAATATATGCAGAACTAATCTGCTATCTCCAGATGTATTGCAGATCAGAGTTTTCAGATAATTAAGAAAACAAAACAAACAAAAAACAAAACAAAAATCAATTAGCAATCAGCTGTCCTCTAAAGTTGTCCTCCAGAAACACTGCAAATTCAAATTCCCCACATTTTTAATACTTGCTTAAATTGGGAAAAAATAAAATAAAATGAGCTTTCTCAAGGCTTGGAGAAAAATAAAGGAAGCAGGTGAATTTCACAGGAAGAGTTAGCGGTACATTCCAAGAGCGGCTTTGTGCATTTGCTTCTTTGCTTGTTTTTGTGTGTGCACATCAGGTGTTTGAGGAACTGCCTGCAAAACAGCTTTATTTGGTATGAAAGTGTCTGTGTAGGTGTGTGTGTGGGGTCGGGGTGGGGGGGTGGATGGATGTGTGTGTGTGAGTGTGTGTGTTGTGGGTGTTTATGGCTTTTTTGTCATCGAGGTTCGCCCCTCCTTTTTCTTACTGTCTATTACAAGCAGTAAAAATCCATATAGAAGACCATTCAGTGAGTTCCAGAGTCATTTTGTGTATGGAGGGCTGGATGGAGGGCTGGATGACGGAGTGGGTGGGGGCGAGCAAGAGGTCGCGGGGGGAGGAGGGAGCAGGAGGAGGGAAGGCGGCGACGGTAGGCGGAGCTCCTCTGAAAATCCCCATCGAATGGCTGATCAGTCTGGAAGAAAAATACCAAGAGAACAGAAAAACCGCAGTGAGCTACAGCAGCTTAAACTTCAAAGATGTCCTACTGTTATCTCCAGTGTGTTCATATGAGCATGACAGGTGAGAGAAATGAGTTAGTGTCATGTGATTTTTCTCATACCACAACTGATATTACATGAGGGGATACACATTGCTTGCAAAAAAATCTTAGATTGTATAAAAAAAAAAAAAAACCTTTATATTTTTCCTCTTATATGATCAGTGCCACTCGAGGAAAATCATTAAGCTTGAAACAGTGCAAACAGTTGCAAGTCTGAGGTTCTCATCTTATTTGGCAGATGTGAAAATGTCATGAAAATGCAATCTGCACTTAAAAGCCATTTCATTAGGTACACCTATTCAACTGTTTGTTAATGCAAATATCTAATCAGCCTATCGCATGGCACTATATCAATGCATTTAGGCATGTATGATCAAGACAACCTGCTGAAGCTCAAACTGAGCATTAGAATGGGGAAGAAAGGTGATTTAAGTGATTCTGAATGTGACATGGTTGTTGGTGCCAGACAGGCTGGTCTGAGAATTTCACAAACCACTGATCACAGGGATTTTCCCACACAACCATCTCTAGGGTTTACAGAGAAAGAGAGAAAATACCCCGTGAGCAGCAGTTGTTTGGGCGAAAATACCTCAATGATACCAGACGTCAGAGGTAAATGCCTAGACTGCTTCGAGCTGAAAGGAAGGCAACAGTAATTCAAATTACCACTCCTTACAACTAAGGTATGCAAAGAGCATCTCTGAATGCCCAGGAGCATGTTGAACCTTGAAGCAGAGGGGCAACCACACCAGGTACAGGTATTTAAACAGGAAATTAAAGCTACAATTTGAATGGACTCACCAAAATAGGACCATATAAGACTGGAAAATGTTTTCTGGTCTGATTGAGTTTCAATTACCATTTTGACATTCAGATAGTAGGATCAGAATTTGGTGTACAAAGCATGGCTCCATGTCTTGGGTCAATGTTAAAAATTGGGAAATAGAAAGATGATGTACTTTTTTTTTTTTTTTTAAATGAAGTTTTCTTTACAAAAACAAGTTCCGCCAGTCACCATTTTATCTCTTAATTGTACATATCATAACAAAACTAACTAGTTCCAATTTCTAAAAATCCTCATCCTCAAAGTCTGTGGATAATCTACTCAAAAGAGATTATTATTACTGCCTCTTTTTGAAATTAAAAGTTGTAAAAAACACCAACAAAATTGCCCTTACTGTTTTGGCTAAAGGCAAAAATCTAGAGACCAATAACTCAAAGGTCTATTTCTGTAATTTGCCAAACCAACTCACATGCACTTGAATTTGTAAGCGTGAGGTTTTTTTTTTTTAGATTTTTTTTTTAAAGTACCAGCAAGCTGATACCGCAATTCAGGCACACACATACGTATGTGTTCTCTCGTATGAAAAGGGTCCATTTTTAAACAGTGTAATTGGTTTGGGCACATGATTCATTCACGCAGACACTCGGACAGTCTTTGAAACTGGACGGGAAGGATGAAAGGCTGCAATGTGTTTTATGAGCTAAAATGTTTTCAAGTTGAGCTACTTTTTCAAACAGAGGGCTTGTGTGTGCGGTGAGAAGAAACAACAGATATGCAGATGGGAAAAAAAGAGAAGGAGAAAAGAGGAGTACAAGGAAGGAAGGTCTTTAGCTAATAGTAGGCTTCACAGGGAGACAGAGAAACACAGTCTGCATGGAAGTCCGATACCATTCCCCCACAGAGTTAAATTCCAAAGTGTGTGTTTTCGTGCGCAGCGGCCCAATGTATTAAAAACCTTGGAGACCGTACAATTCATCACACCCAACACACACTAGTGCTTGCCACGTGAACAGCACACATACATAATAACAGTGCTAAGACCTTTATCAAGCCTCTTAGGGAGAGACTGAGAAAGTAAATAAAATTGGAGCAAGGGAGTGAGAGTGGCAGTGGGAAGGCTGTAAGGAAGGAGGGTTTTAACAGGTGGATGGTGGGAGGAATTAGTAATCGAAGGACAGGAGAGTTTGGAGAAGACGAAACCAAGTCAGGCAGAGGAGAGAAGAGACAGATCGACTGACAGATGGAAAATATTTGTCTGCTCGACATTTCTTTCTTTCCTCCCTTCATCGTTTCCCTCCACTTCTAGTGTACTCACATGTCCTCATTAACATTCATAATGCACTCAAGATGGTCCTGAATATTTTATCGCGCACAAACAGACAGGACCCTCGTCACCTGACCTCACACGCTGCAGCAGATTACATAACAGCCCCTCTTCTCTACAAGCAGTTAAAATAAAATATGCCCCAATTTTCTTTTAAATTCTGTTTGGATTCGAGCACAACAAGAGAAAGAACACCGCAATCTCCACTATCAGAGAGAGAGAGAGAGAACATTATGTCCCGAAACACCAAACATCTCCATGGTAAGACATGTTGTAATGGACCAGCAACAACAACAACAACAACAACAAAATTTTCAGATTTTGTTGGCCACATACTTCCAAGTACTTCATGTGTGATGGGAGACATTATTTATGGTTCCCAACAGGGTGGAGACGCAGCAATTCTGGTCTTGGGAAGCAATGCCTTTTTTGAATGGTACACACATTAATGTGAAATTTAAATCTGCAAGCAAAAGAAAAACACAACAGATGCTGCGCCAACTCAATTAAATGCTTATCACGAGCCTGATAAAAGATTTCTTTATCTGTGACAGGCCTTTACCGTCTGGCACCAAGCATTCATTTCAGCTCTTAATAATAAACTAATCATAATTTCCTACAACCACATTCTGCCAGTCACTTAATCAATTAAATTAACAAACATTTTCTAGTACTGTAGTGAGGAGCTGTTTCATAATGTCTTCCTTGCTGCTGTGAAGCTTCAACATCTGAGATTTGGCTGCTGAACAGCATCACAATTAGAAGTCATTCCAAGAATATTTGCTTATTTTAAAAAAAATCATACTTGCTCTGAAAACCTAAGTAAACAAAGCAGTTGTGATTGTAGTTAAGGTTAATGTGTGATTCTTGCAATGGAATTAATTCAATTAAGTATCCAACTCTGAAATTTTGAAGCACTTGACTCCCCCCGCAGTAACAGAAATACCATCAGAGTCTCAAAAGAAGAAATATTTAATCAGGGATGGGCTTTAAAGCCTCAAAATTATATTTCAAGGAAATTTGCCATATTCGTATTTATGACAATACCAAAAAATATACTGAACAAAATTTTATTGGTGGTTGCAGCTTGCATGCAGCAGCATTTATTAATGTAAACAAAATTAAGGGTATTTTTCATACTTTTCCAATGAGCTACTGTCATTGATGGCACAGTACCTGATTATAAGTGTCAGTCTATTGCCACAGATGCTAGCAGCAGCAGCAACAGCATTATAGCGCAATAGTAGTGACACAGCATACATCAAATGTAAGCACAAAAGGAAGAGTTTTCCTGGGAAGCATAAGTATAACATAACTGCAATATTGCTTCAGTTTAACAGTACCCAAAGTAATTTAATCTCATAGCGCTCCATTGTATTGTTGCATAATACAACTGAAACTGAAAAATATTTTCTACCTGCGATGTTCTATCTTGGGTTAAGCTTTATTGAGTGCAGCTAGCAGGTGCTCCAACAATCCAACAATGTGTCTTTTGTTTACTTTTGGCTGAAAATCACAAGCTGCTGGTATTTTCTCCTTCATAGTCAGGTTGTACTCAATGTTGTGTGTTTTTCCTCAAGTGGTGAAACAACTTCTCCTTTAGCAGAAACAGGTTTCTCCTAGATTGAAGTAGCTTCCATTCATTCATTTGGAAATAAATCTCATCAGAAGCTGGCGTGCAGCTCTTGCCCTCAGATATGTCTGGGTTTGTTTTGTTGTGCACACTAGGGAACATAAAGGCATGGGGTCTATATCATGATACTCCAAGAAGTCATGCAGCCTCGATTACTGCTGGGGTTTCTGACTTCAGCAATAGCCAAGATTTAGTAAAAGCTTCAAAACAGCACTGATGCATGCAATTACAACACAACACAAAATGATTAAATGAATAGTACAAAATACTCACTGTAATCGAAAGCATTATATTTTTGCAACTACATTTATATAACAACATCGGTCTCTGCCTGGAAAGAAGTAAAAATACATAAAACAAAACCTAATGAATGTGAGATGTGGCTCATTTTTGTGAAATTCAAAAATAATGCTGATTAGACGGGACACCTGCTGAGCACAAATGACTCAATTACCCAAAGAAACAGCATGAGTCGCCAGGGTGAAAACAGCCCTGAAGCAGGAGCTGAGTCAATTTAAACACTTCTGTAAACACAAGAAGCAATTAATCCATCTCTTCTGGCAGTGAACTCCTGAGTTTTAATAGCAATCCATTATGGTTCAGTTCTTTGTTTCAGATCCTTTTTTTATAAGTCTAAATTAGTTTGGTTTAGGTTATAAATATGGGTGTGTGTGTGGTCACTGGCGTGCAATTAAAAATTAATAAAAAAAAAAAAAAAACAGGTGAAGGTCTGTGAATCTCTTGCTCAGGGAGCACTGTGTGACCTGTATTTGTAATTCTCAAACACACACGTGATGAATGTTTTCTAATCATAGGTCCATACACATGTAACACATGTAGCTAGTTCACTCATTATTTCTCTGTGTTCAACTGTAACCTTAATTATGCTTATATATAGAATTAAACCTTAGCTTTCTTGGGAGCAATCATTAAGCAAATAAGTCAAAAATAAGGAAAGATTCACACAGACAACAAAACAAAGACAAATACTTTCCAAAAAAAACCCTTTTTAATGCTACTGAATGAAAAAGAAGGTCAGAAGATGAGAGGAAAACAAGAGCAGGAGGGAAGGAAAGGAGATGCCTGTGAAGTTCAAGGTCACAGACAAATTAAGAGTCTGCCATGTCTCATGTCTCACAGAGCAACACACACACACACACACACACACACACACACACACACACACACACACAGGCTTTCTGACTCTGCAAGCTGCACACTGAACACACATAACCAGAGTCTATTTTAGTGAGTGTTTATTTTTGTGCCATAGACCAGATTACGTGTGACACCAACATGAAATCAGAGGAAGTACCGTCTTTCTCACTTTATCCACCTTCTCCATTCCCCTGCTCCTTTTTCTTTTTCAGTGCTGACTCATGACTCACTTCTGCAGAGCAAGCTGACTTTACAAACATCAAAAATATGTAAGTCTTATCAGCTATGTAAAGCAGAGAACATCTAATTTGAGCAGTGGGGTGGAGCTGGAAAGTAAGTGGCAGCAACAACAACAGTTGAAACCAACGGCCTGCTATACCCGACAACCCCAAACAAATAAATCTGTTGGTCTCTCACGTGCACAAACACCTTCGAAAGTTGAGTGCAAACAGAATGTAGTGTGAGATCATTAGGGTAAAGTTAAAGACAGAGGTAGGGGGTTCGTAGAGGACGAAGGGACGTGCTGAGAACCGGCATCGCTTTCTAAAGACACTGGTGAAACTTTGGCTTCCTATGTCACAAATGTTTCTATAATTTTAATCTGGTGAAGAGCTGAACAGGTCAGTCTTGAGCTCAGGAACAGCAGCTGGCAAAACAATCTCAACTCAAGGTCTATTTACAGGCTTGTTCTGATGGTCTCATTTGATGCAGTGAAGTACTGACCTGTAAAAACTTCACGTCAGGCGTTAGATCAGAAAATATTTTTAGGTTATTTTTGGCTAGTCAAAACAATTGTTGGACCAACACTTGCTAGTTTTCCCTTTTTACATTCAAAGTTTTCCTGTCTTTTTCTTGCCAACTTATATCACTTTAAAACTTTAACGTTTCACTGCTGATCAGACAAATTATGTAAATGCCTGATGTTGGGCTTTTGGATGTTATGATATTTTTCATTGAATTAATTATAGGTATTCTTTTCTCAAACAATTACTGTTTAATCAGGTTGTACGTAAACGTGAGTTTTACAGTGAGGCACGTGTGCACTCTGCAAACAATGTAGCACTGGCCTAAATAGAGGTACATATAGATTACAAGGTTAAGGACCTCAGGATCAAATTGACATTCTGCTGTGGCTGTAGATGCTTTTGTGCACTGGTTATTTTGTTACTCTGAGGAAAGAAACATGACCAATAACTTGACGTGGTGCTTTATTTGGATTAAGAATTGTAATCCAAAGAATGGTAAAACAGATAAATTCATATGAGAAGGAGAAAGGGCAGGAAATTATGTAATCTAGTTTCACAGACTGCTACATAAGATGTCATGACCTTGTTGTACTTTCTTTGTTTCATCAGTTTTACCTTCCTTTTTTGGCTCTTTTGTTTACCGTCTGTCCTATTGTGTCTCTGTGTGTCAGTTATAGTTGTGACATCATTCACATTTTCTGCTGCGCCACTCAATCAGCATGTAAACCACCATACATCTACCCGCCTCTCCAGTCACTATCTAACAGACATCACAGTGACACTATTACCACGTCTATTGTGTTTGTGCATTAAGCTAATTCAATTTTATTGTGCTTAGATTTCATCCCCATCTCTCCTCCTGCTCTCAAGCTTCAGCTCCTCAGCATCAGCTCCTTTCTCCCTGCCTGCCCACTCTAGCTGCCTGCCAAACCAGCTCACCCTGCCTCTGCCATCAGTCTGCCTGCCTGTGCAATGTGCCAGCCACGCTTCACCTCTCTTCATCCCAGGTTCTCCGTTCAACTTCCAAAAAAAACCCCAAACATTTCATCTGCAGCCATTCCACCTTGAGTACGTTTGAAATAAAGTCTCCATCTGAATCACGGTCAACTTGTGTCCATGTGGTATGAACGCTTATGAGTCCAGAGATTTTAACTGTCAGCTCTATCTGTGTGTAGGCTATGCTGACAAGCTCTGGTTGTTGGCACCAGTCTGAGACTCAGCTGTGATTTAGCAGCAAACAAACAGTGGACAAGTAGATTGATGGTGACAGCACAGCGTGGCTGCAGTCAGTTGCCATCTTCAAAGTGAATTTGTGCATCAAGACACAATAAAATGGCAATAAAACATTCAGTCTGCTATCAGTCTGCAACTGAATGGGGTGAAGCTGCAATTATGTGCAATACTGCAATTTGTTTAACTGCAATCTGTTCAAATTGATAAATTACACGGCGATTATTTGCCAACCTTTACCAATCTCACTAAGAGTGATTGCAGTGGTACCCCGCCTGTTTGGAGACAGGTTGCCTCCCATGAGGTGATCTACGTAATTGCCTTGTGACTGAAAATGGTGACACAGTTGAGGGTGTTCTATGCTCAATCTCTGGTTAACCAGTTTGTCACCACAGCTACATGCAATCAGTCACCAATCTGATCCAATCCAGTTGCAGGGAGGTAACTTACCTATTTTTACTCTGGTGTGACTGAACCATTACACATAAAACAATGATTTTTGCCTGTTGCATTTATATTGCTCTTTTTCAGGTTTTCTCTGTACTAAACACCTTGTATCATTAGATATTCATAATACAGTTCATATGACCACTATGTAACTTAGGAAATAAATATTTTATCAGGGCCTTGAACTGGGTAAGAAAGCTGGCTCAAGTCAAATGTTTCCAACACTGAAGAAAGTCTCACAGAAGAAGAAAAAAAACTTTGTTGGTTGGCAAACTATGTGATCTTAAAAATGTGTGTGTATCCGATTGTGTGCACTTGTGGGAGATGAAATAAAATGCAACTAAGTTACTGGCAGATGTTTGGTCTTCTGTTGTCTTCATTTCTACTCCCGACAAGAGGCATGTAAACGCACGGGAAGCTGAGCAAAGTTTTGCATGCACAAAAACACTTGAACATTCCTCTTCAGTGGATAATTTTCCCATGAAGAATAACCACTGTCCAGGTTTTGGGAAGCAGATGGCAGGGATAAGAGAGCAAGAGAAACAGAGTGAGGTTGGGCAGTTGACAGAGGCTGGATGCTAGCGTTATGGTGCAGTAGTGCTGCAGTGCAGG
>VUQJ01016669.1:7945-19376 GCA_015108635.1 Andinoacara biseriatus | reverse complement strand
AAAGGCTGGCAGCAGCGTCAGTAACCAGGGGGAGGGGGAGTCAGAGTGGGAGGGTGTGGGGTGCCAGTTACTGACGTGCAGAGCAAGGCCAACTGTGATTGGCTCATCAGCACCATTCTCAGCAGAGATCTCTGGCTCATTAAATGTGGTGAGGTGGCTGGATCGGCGGAGAGGTTGCACGAGCTGCTTGTGTTTTTCTCCTAGCAAATGGAGTCGACGGCTCCACCACTGCGTCACAAATTAATTAGAGGAAGAAGTAGCAGGGAGGGTCGTATTGTGGGATCATTAAGACTCCTCCCTGTGTTAAAGAGGCTGCTGTAGATGTGAGGTTAATAACAAACACTACTGGAGGACAGGACGAACAGATTAGAGCAGCGAAAACCCTGACACCACGATACAATAGCATGGTAGAATGACACTAGGAGGTAAAGTCTGCTAATAGGAAGTGATAAAGTGAGGAATAAAATGCGTTTGATTTACAGTCGAGCGATGTTCCAGAGCACATGACATTTTTGCCAAATTCAGTGCTGGTATTTTAGATGCTGTTTTGTAGTGCTAGAAATGAAAGCATCCATTTACACGTTGTCTGGCATACATAATGGAGGAAAAGACTGCAGATGAACTCACGCATATCTAGAAACACAAAGCAGTCCATGGGAAAAAAAAAAAAAAGAGCGTCTCTTTTTGAGCATTTTCTGTTGAGGTTTCTAACGTGACTTCATTCGCATTTTGCGTGAGAGTCGTCTGCCAGACTGGATGTGATACAACCACCAGTTGCTAGGGAAAAATGTGTATTTCCTGGCTGGTTGGCAGTGGTTCTTGGAGATGCTGGTTCTCACTGGGAGAAATTAGATTCAAAGAAGAGGTCCATCCCTCCATCTGCTGCTGCACCAAAAACCTCTTTATGATTGTTTTGATTGCTAGCACATTGCTGCAGTGATAGTTTGAATGGACGTGATGGACTTCTCTACACACAGCGTACAGCTACTCTCCGAGCACTGTGAAAAATGCAGCACAAACTGGGAATGGAGACTGTTTCCTTTCTAAGTAAAAGTTGTACCATATGAAACATGTTGGCTGTAGTGCTGAGCTACATGAAGGGAAACGGTCATTTCCAGCGTGCATTTGCATCTTGACTCATGCTAATGGCAAGCTAATTCACTAACAGGCATTGGCTTGCCATCCTTAGAGAAGTCGCCCATGATTGAAAGTGTCTTACAGTAACACAGAGGAGACAATCAGTTAAATATATTGTCACCATCGGGTACAGATCAATCTGTTGTGTTTAACCCTCGTCCATCGGACAGTGTTTACCACCAGGTTTGCCTTTTTTTTTTGTATTTATTCCTGTTACACGCTGGAATTTTACTGCAGATTCACAGATCTTTTGTATAATATTATATTGGAGAAGTTAAAACCTCCATTTGACTTGGCTTGTTTTGTCTGTCAAGTACCGCCTGCTCACCTTCATTACACACTATTGTTTGTTTGTTTGATCGTGCTGACAGAGAGACTTAACAGTGGCAGGGCTGGCCTGTCTATTCAACCAGCAAGTCATTTTTGGTGACCCTCTTAACTTACCTAGTCCAGCCTCAGGTCAGGCTTTACTAAAATCAGAATATTTAGAGTGAACTTACCTTCCACTTAAGTAGTGAATCTGTGGTCAACTTTGGAGTTTACATTTTCAATATTATTGTGGTCCCTGCTTTTTCTTGTCTATTGATTTTTTTTTTTCTTTTCATTTTTCTTCTTTTCATTTTTTTCTGTCCACATAACCTAAAAATAGAATTATAAAATGGAAACAAACCGCTCGCTTGCATATTGGGCTTATATTTTGACAACACTATATTCTGTGTGTATTTATATCTGCATTGCATTATGATTTTCCTAATCTGGATACAAATATACAAAAAAACCCAATGATGCTAATACCAGAAATAGATGCTGGTTTTTCTGTTCGGTACCTGGGATGCTAGTTTGTAGTTGTTTCACGTGGTTTCTGTGGAAGTTGAGATGAAGTTTGCTGGCACAGGTGAGAAAACATTGTATAATTTTTACCGTTCACCATAGCGGGTGGGAAGGATTGCTGGTGGGAAATTCCAAAGGCATTCAGCCATTGCACACAACCTGTTGGGTAACTGTACTCATGCTTTACATGCTCTATATATTTGACCTGTCCACAGTTGGGACAGTTTAAGGTGACTCTGCTAACCTGTCTGACCTCTCCTGCCTCTTTTTAGGATGGAGCAGATGTCTGAGGAGGCGCTGAGGCTTAACCTACTAAAGCGAGGCCTTGAGTCACCCAGTGAGCGAGAAGAGGCACTGGCTAAGCGCCTCAAAATGGAGGGTCACGAGGCCATGGAGCGCCTGAAGATGCTGGCGCTTCTTAAACGCAAGGACTTAGCTGACCTAGCAGCCCTAGATGTTGCGGGGACCTTGGGAGATGGGAAGGGCCCTGGAGCCAGCACCCTCCATCATCAGAGCCTAATGGGTACCGCTTATGAGGAGAAGTTAAACGGCAGTCTGAGAATGGGAAGCCACAGTGGCCATGTTGGACCAAGTAAGAATGGCAAGGAGAACATCCTGGACGAGCCAGTAGACATGAGTGCTGGGAGAAGATGGTGAGAATAACACTTTTAAACAGAACAGTTCTGTGTACAGAAAAGGAATAAGCTTTATAGGATGAAGTTAACCTGAATCCAGGTGTCATTTATTTGATTATTTCCAGGGAAAGTCCTGCTGATTACCTTATCTGCTAATTTTACTCTGAAAGCGTAACTAATTGGTGGATGAATCCTTGGCTGACAATGAAAACCTGCAAACTTTTGTTTGGCACATTTTTGGTCACCCCAACTACATGGTGTGTCGTACAACACACTGGCTCTGTGGCTTGAGCCTCTTGTTGATCACTCCACAGGCAAGAAACCTGTGGGGTAGTCTACATATATGGTGCAAGTTCACCTATACAGATCACGAGTTTATAAAACTTTTTGTAGCATTCAAACCAAACCAGCCATGTAAAAAGTAAACATGATGTAACTCTGTAAACTAACAGCCCTACTAGTGGCCTCTAGAGGACACGGTACTCCTCACAGCCACTTCCACCAGAGTGGTTTGATATAACTGGAAATAAACGGCAAAATAAATGTCAAGCGAGCCCCAGGGGTTCATGCTCACATGCAGTTTTGTAAAAACTGTCAGATTTTGTGATGAAGCAACACTTCAAATGCTGCAGAAGTTGACAGCTTTTTTTGTTTTTCTTGTTTTGTTTTTTTTCCCCTACAAAGTGATGGTGATCATGACAGACGAACTCCGTCACCAGATGTCATCATCCTGTCAGACAATGAGGCTTCCAGCCCCAGAACAACACCTCGGCCAGAAGAGCGCGTGCACAAGGCCAACCTGGACATGTTCAAGGTAAAAGGCATTCATATCACCTCTGCACAGGGTGAAGAAAGAAACTGAATATGCTGTACAAGGGCTTTAACCCCAAATACTCTTAATCCTGTCAAAACTGGTGCATGAATCAACTGGGTAAAGCTGTTTCAGACACTGAGATAATTCATCAGTACAAGACTTTCAGCACTGATGGCATGAGAAACCTAAGGCCACTGTTGGGAAAATGGATTTTATCATTTGCAGTTTCTATGATTTCACTTTTACACTAAGAGTGTAAAAAATAAAAAAGCATCAACAATGGTGGTATATTTTGTTTAAACACTACTCATTTGTGCATTCTCCAAGAGACTCCTGTGTTTTCCTGTGTGAGCAACCCCTTCTGCTTTGTAGCTCTAATCTTAGTCCAGGAAAAAGTGATATAATTAAGCAACACCTAGAGAGAATCACATGATGCACAATATAATGAATTATTGTTCTGTGGAACATAATTAATGAACAAAATTAATAGGTGTGATCAGAAAGTTTTGCAGCTCTTTCCATCAACAACACACAACAGCAAACCTACTGTGTCAGACATTACGTATCACTGTAAGTGCAGGATATACTGCATGCAGATCCCTCTCTCCGAGCTAGTGTGCAATCACAGTCCTGCTTTTAGTGATGGAGCCTGCGGTTACACGTACAGTACAGATTATACTCATTGGCACATGTGCAACAAATCTTGTGCAGAACTTGCATGCTTTCCCGGGCTTTCATAACCAACATTAACACAAATGTGACCTGTGTTGGAATAATGGCAAAAATGCAATAATGGCTTCACTACAAATGGATGAAGCCGGGAAAGTCATGTGCCTCATGACTGAAAAGTGGTCAAAATAATAATAATAATAATATTATTATTATTATTATTATTATTAACGTATCTGTTTAGGGTCGCTGTTTAGCTCAAAGAGCTTAAAGTTGCCTCTGGTTTTATATTATGATATAGTGTTTTTTTTTCTAATTTTGTGTGCTTCTGTGTTTCAGGGGAAGACAGGAGAGGAGAGGCAGCAGATGATTAAAGCTCTAAGAGAAGAACTTCGTCTGGAGGAGGCTCGTCTTGTGCTGCTCAAGAAGCTCAGACAGAGTCAAATGCAAAAGGAGAACGTGGTTCAGAAGGTCAGTGTTGCTGATGCAGCGTATTCAGAGATTCACAGTCAAGGACACTGTTGGATCATTATTTTGAATTGTTAATAGAAAAGAGAACACACTAACATAACATCAGCTTTTAAATAACTGGTTTGAATGATTTTTACTCTGCAGGACATTTTTATGGGGTCAGTGCTTTTTGTCATGTAAATGATCCAAGCACTTTTTCTACTAATTATTCATGTTAGCAGCATTGTTAAAACTCATATGCAACAAATTGTATCATTTATTTCGTATGCCTTTTAATTCAATTTTCTTTTGAAGCTTGCCATCTTAATGTTTTATATAACTGTATGGACTGATGCCCACTGATGTCATGAGCTGACACATGTGCACATGGTATGTCATAGTGGAACACAGTCAGCAGTCATCTGGGATGACATGACGTGACATCATCCTGACAAAAACATAGCATCACAAGTCTGAGAACTTCTAATTTGACTTTGCTGGTGGTGAGCAGTAGGAGCACAGAGCTCACTTTACTGTTGAAATGAAGCAGATTGTTGCTTGTTCTATTTACTACAGCCAGGATTTTTGTTTTTGGTATCCTTAACCATTGGTATACCTAATGATGTGTGTCTTGAGAACACGACATATATTGAGAACATTTTCTGTACAGAAACAAATGGGCGTCTTAATGGAAGAATTTTAATCAGTATTATTATTAATTGTCTTAACACGTACAGTCATGGATGTACCTCTATGCTGGAAATGGTGCTATAATATTGTTCTAAATCAGATGAAGAAAAAAATGTATCTTTAAATGGGCATTTGAAATAAATCTGAGATGTTATATTGCACTTTTAATGTTGCACTAATATCCTCATGCAGGTGCCAGTGGTCCAGAATGCTGCATCATCTGTGCAGCCTCCTCCCATCCACAGCTCTCCTGGCCTGGGGAAGCTGCCTGTGAGGCCAGGTCTACACAACCCTGAGCCCCAGAACCTCCGCACTGCACAGGTGTGTGTGTGTGTGTGTGTGTGTGTGTGTGTGTCAAAAGGGTAAACTTTTGTTAGAATCAAACCCAGAGAGGTTCTTGCCTGTCTGATCATTGGGTTTTTTGCTCTGATATTGTTTTTAACTTACAACTTAAAACAGCAGTCAATGACCTCTTAAAAAACGGACTTAAAAAAATAATACAGAGCTAAGCAGAATAGTCACTCCATATAAGGCTGTATCTGAAAAAAGTTCCCATTTGCCTTTATTTTTGTGCAGTAACCAAGAGAAAAACTGCAGCAAAGTCTATGATTTAAAGTAAGCTTAGATACTTTATTTGTTTTCTCGTAATTTACTGGAAAAAAACTTCAAAAAGTGCACTTTGGATCCACTTTAAAGGGCTAGTTCGGCAATCAAAACAAGTAATAGTATCTGAAATGTCTCCTTTTACCTCTAGTTTAATACAGGGTCATCTTCTAGCTGTGATGGCTTCTGTGCCAAAAACAAATTGCTAATATAATCAAATTTAAAACTTTACCAAATGTTAAATTTGAAATCTTTTTCTAACTGAATTAAAACCCCGTGATAATGCTTAGTGAGTGACCACTATACATGTGTATGACAACTACAAAGAAGTGGCTTGCGAGCTTAACCTCCCACCTTTTGTTGATGCCTTGAGTAACGTGCCGTGAAGAAGGGTTTTCACAGTCAACACTAAGAAGTGTTGTGACAAACTATCATGGTGCTGGATAACTATACAAACTGGAAGCTAATACTACCTGTTGTACAGCCACGTCAAAAGCATATGTAATGAAATTAGAGGAGGAATTAAAATCCTTGCAGTTTGCAGCAAATCAACAGCAATCCTGAAAATCAGCATCATGGCCCCCATTGCAGCTCTGAATAACTTGCACATCTCATTCAGTTCTATATTTCAGTCAGTGATGTTGATGGCAGGAGGGCAAGGCTGATGAAATGCTTTGAATGTATGTCACTCTTTCATTATCATCACGGTTTAACATTTGGTGAGTAATAAAATGTGACTATATTAGGAAGAAGAAAAGCTGTTAGAAAATGAGCATGGTGCCGAAGGAAGACCTTTCAGATGGTTTAACTTGTTTTGAGTAGCCACCTTTCCCATAGGGTGATATGACCCTGTAAAGCAGGCGTGGGCAATTAATTTTCCCAAGGGACCACATGAGAAACTGGGGACCGTTGTGGAGGGGCGCACCAAAAAGCTGAATTAAAATTGATTTAATCTCTATAAATTACTTTGGGTGAGAGTAGGTGTTACAGTTTGGCAGTCGAAATGTAAAATAGGCATAGTAAAAATGCCAGTATTTTATAACTATTTAATCAATATTCCCCAAAACAACTGCTGTTTTACTTTCAGTTCTTTCTTCTTGATCATTGAGATAAAGCTAGTGCATTAAAGTCCGCTTCAGTGACTGAGGTGGAAATGCAGAGGATAGCGGAAAGCTGATCGTCACTGAGAGAGCGGCTCTGTATCTGGATTTGTTAAACTTCATCACTGAGAACGTTTGTTCACATATAAAGGTAGATCCAGCATCTTCTGAGCACACCTCCTTATTTATGGAAAGTTCTCCTCTTTGAGAAAATAAAAATCCAGCTGTGATTCTGACTTGAAGTGCTCTGCCTGTAGTGAATCAAAAGTGCAACAAACTGCGTGATTCAGTGCTCTTGGTTTGATGAAGTTAACTATTTTAGTTACAACACCAACAACATGGTTCATTTTTAGCACCGACTTACACAACACTTCCTGGTGTATGATACAGTGCAAAAACACCAATTTTAGTTCTGGGTTCATTTCATCTTGCATCCATTTCAAAAGGCCCACGTTTTCCCCTGTCAGATTTAAACAGCCATTGGTTATAACACCTGCCAGTTTGTCTCATTTTAGCCCAAGCCTATCCAAACATGCACTTACCTCTGTGAATAAATCACTCCCTGTCGTACTCCCTGCCATTCAGCACATTCCTCAATTCAATTCAATTCAGTTTTATTTATTAGCGCTAAATCACAACATTCGCCTCAATGCACATTATATTTTAAGGTAAAGACCCTTCAATAAGTACAGAGAAAACCCAACAATCAGAGAATGATTTACTGTTCTTTTTGTTTTGTTTTAATTAATTATTTACAATTTTGTGGGAAATCACACAGCTGGTCTATACTGTAAAGTTTGGTTTAAAAAAAAAAAAGAGAAAAAAAGTCCATGTGGCTTTTGCAGCTTTGCTGGCAAAGGTTCAGATGTCTGTTCCAGCTCTGTATCAGTCAAGTTCTTGTATTTCTCGATTCAAATTCCAGTAAATAAATAAATACATCTCTTTAAAAACTCAGGGTTAGCAAACTCATATCTCAAAAATATTGGTTCCAAGGCATTTATAATGAAGCTGTATAATTTAATTTAAAAAAAAAGTCTGTCACATTCAGAATACAAAGTTACAAAATACAACAAAGTTGCAAAAAAAAAAAAAATTAAAACAGTAAATTTCTCTGTTGGGGAGTTTGGGACAAGAAAATGAGTGAGGAGGATGGATGGACAGTTAGTGAATCAGGAAGCAGAGGATTAGTAAGGAGGAAGTGAGGGCAGCTATGAAGAGGATGAAGAGTGGAAAGGCGGTTGGTCCAAATGACATACCTGGGGAGAAATGGAGGTGTGTATGAGAAAGGGTATTGTCCATATTGTTTATTACACAATAATAGTGAGAGGATGCCTGAGCTATAATGGAGAAGTATAATGGAGTGCATTGTTACTGATTTTCAAGAACAAGGATGATGTACAAAGCTGTAGTAGCTACAGAGGCATAAAAATGACGAGCCACACCATGAAGATATGGGAAAGAGTTGTTGAAGCTAGGTTAAGAAGAGGAGTGGTGATCAGTGAGCAGCAGTATGGCTTCATGTTGAGAAAGAGCGCTACGGATGCAGTGTTTGCTTTGAGAGTGTTGATGGAGTAGAGAGCAGGTCAGAAGGAGTTGCGCTGTGTCTTTGTGGAAGAGAAAGCATATGATAGGGTGCCGATAGAGGAACTGTGATATTCCATGAGGTAGTCATGCGTGGCAGAGAAGTATGTGAGGGTGGTGCAGGACATGTATGAGGACAGCGAGACAGTGATGAGGTGATGAGGAGTGACAGGTGGGTGAAAGATGTTAAGGTTTTTATTGGGAGTGACCAGAATTGACAGGATTAGAAGTGAGTATATTAGGTTGAGCAGTTTTGAGACAAAGTTAGAGGGGTAAGGTTGAGATGGTTTGGATGTGTGCAGAGGAGGGTTAGTGGATATATTGGACAAAGGATCCTGATGATGGAGTTGCCAAGCAGGAAGAAATGAGGAAGACCTCATGCGGAGGGTTGGTGTGAGAGAAGAGGATACTGGGGGTGAGGTGAGATGAAAGCAGATGATCCGCTGTGGCGACCCCTAAAGGGAGCAGCCGAAAGAAGAGCATGATGTATATTTATTTATGTTTGACTCCTTATTTCCAGTTGACCTCACGTGGGCCTGATGTGGCCTACAGGCTGTACAGTTCCTGGTTGTGCTCCAAAGTTTACCTGAAATGGGCTTTTTTAAGTTTTCTTTCAGATCAGATGTATTTATTTAATTCATGGAATAAACCAGAACTCCTGGTAATTTGGTGTCTTGTGTTAGTTCCTCTGAGATTGAGGTATGTGATAGTTGGTGTTTCTGTCTCTCTGTTAGCAAGCAGAGATTATGCAAATACGCCAAATGTCATTAAACTTGGTGGAGTGGTGGAGCGCTTTCTTTAAGAAGAGCAATGGTCTGCTCTTTGAGTGCTCTTTAAGTTTCTTTATTATAGGTTTTTGGTGTTGTTCCTCAGCCACATTTAGGTTTTGTGCAAGTCCACTACCTGATAAAATGATGGAAGCTGGTTGGACAACCATAGCTTACAGATTGAAAGATCCATCACCAGTCACTCTCAAGATGAGTTTGCCGCCGATGGCTGGAGCTTCTGTGAAAGTACCTACAGGAAAAAACTGCAATGTAGAAGAGCCTTGCTAGCCAAGGTTCCTAGTGTTAGCTGATAACTTTGGACTCTACCTTTTAATCCAAAGATGGTCACTGTTGACTCAGAAATACATAGCTTTTAGTTGTCAAAACAGGGCATCAGAGACTTGAGGGGTATACTGCAAACTATACTCAGCACAGCCAGGCTTTCTGTGGCTTAGCTGGCTTGACAGAACCTGAAACCCCAGGTGGAAATAACAGGAATCACAACAGTGGTTATCAGCTTTGTCTGTTAAGCCAAACTTTCTGCTTCAGGCTCTGAGCACGCTTACATAAAATAAAAAGCGTTTTGCGCGTCATATTGTCTACGACGCGTTCCACACAAAATGATCCATATGAGTGCCGCCTACTCCAATCAGAGACGTTATCAGATGATGATAAAATAGTGATTAAAAATTGATAAAGAACATAAAAATAGAACATTAAAATGCAACACTGTTGCAAAAAAAAAAAAAAAGACAAGAGATTAATGCTGCAGAAAAGCATTAATCTGTGATTAAGCGCAGAGTGATAAAATAAACATTTTAATTCAAGGTGATTATTTTATTGCTGAGAGTGCTCTCAGGGCAGCTGTTTATTTCAAAGATAACAGAAGCATATTGGAGCTCTGAAACGCTAAACTGCATCTATTTAAACATTAAAGGTTGTGGTCTCATAGCCTAATAAGGGAGGTGTGCAAATTGCTTTAGTTTGTCAGCAGATCAAAGTGAAATGAATCTTACTGATTGAACAAGTATTCTTGGTGTGTGTTCTGCGTTGTAGTACCTGCAGTTCCAGCAGTGTAAAACCGATTAAGCAGCAGATCAGAAGAAAGTATAAAAACATTTAAACATTTCCTAAATAATACACACCCAGTCCTGTTCAACACACAGTTTTATTCAGTGGTTTAAGGATTCAGTGGTTACCAAGACCGGCTTAACATCCTGCCCATATAAAACACATTCACCCAGCAGAGTCTATATTGTGCTTAAAACATGCTGTAAATAAAATGATCAGTGAAAGTGTGGCAGTTTGCAGACAGTTTTAAACCGAAACTTGGAATATAACCTGTTCCCGACCAGGTTGCTTCAGCATGAGTTATCACAGTGGTTTAGCCAGGTAAAAAGAGAGACACTTTTGGGACACAAGAAACTCTGACTTTAAGCTCGACATAGTTTGCAGCACCATTGATCTTACTTCTCAGTGCACGCCCCACTAGGTGAAGTCACAGTGGGTGCATCTACCTTTTTCTGAATAGTCATTTGTGCTAACTGACACTAGGGTTTAGGTTAAGGAATGAACTGATGAAAGGTCCCCATGTGATCATGAGGCAGCCTTCTGCTGGAAGCCTTGGTTCTTGCATGATGTAGCTCTACTCCTCCATTACATCGAGATGGAATTAAATATTCAGCATATCAGCTCTCTGCGTGTTTGTGTGTGTGTGTGTGTGTGCGCGCGCTCAGTGAATTGTGTGTGGCTGGTCATGTCCTGGCTGGCGTGTAAGTTTGCTCAGCAAGCAGCCGCTGCCCTCTGCTGTCTAGAAAATGGAAAAAGCATCATGCAGTGTTTAGGACTGACCATCAATTTAGAGTACAGCAAGAAAAACTGGAATTAATGAGCGCCTTTCCAGTTGAAATGGAAAGTTTCCCAGCGTAATAAAGCATGTAATATAATTCTGCTGTCTTAACCAATTAGTGCTGTAGAAATGGGCCCCAGTGCTGTAACTGGCTGCAGGCAGATCCAGCAGCTGCTGAGCCTATCATTTTGCTATTAATATTGTCCATTATTATCAAATACAATTTTATTTGAGAATGAATCCCTATCTATACTAGAAGGCATTTATATAGTTAAAAAAAAAAAAAAAAAAAACACAACATATAA
>VUQJ01016653.1:7391-17766 GCA_015108635.1 Andinoacara biseriatus | reverse complement strand
AAGCATGCAGATGCACTGGCCAAGTGCAAAACAGTGTTACATGAGAAGTCAGGCATTTAATAAGGCCTCATTTGGATATGTGTCTTGGACACAGACAAAATGTGATACTATTGACATAAATCTGGGACAAAGTTCAATCACATCAAAATTCAAAAATTCAATATAACACAGATTATTGCTGTCGATGTAATTTTTTTTGTACTTTTACAGTACTACAAATTCACAGTATTGACATATAACATAACAAGACTTTTTCTATCCAGGCCCAGCCAATGAAGCTGTCACAAACAAGATCTTTCAGGTCAGCAGGACAATTGAAGAGTTCGCCATCTGCCCCGGACTACAAGTGGATCTGACAACCATGGGAAAACAAACCTTTGATCTGGAGAACAAGTTCAAGCCATTCACAGGTGAACTGCAGCATTAGTTTCTCCTTCATCATCCAAATTATTGGATATGTGAGGAAAAAAAAGGGATATGAGGAAAGGTACAGGAGTGACAAAATATATTCTACATAAGCATTTATGTTTTCTTATTATTATTTTAACAATAAAGTAAATAAATGGTTTATAATAGTTGACAAGATAACATTTTATTTATCCTTTGAAAAATAATTAAGTATTTATGGATGAGTCAATACTTCTATTTCACTGACGACTGTTTTGTTTCTCATTTGTGATTGTACACAGTGGAAATTGTGGACTCTGTGGAGTCCTATGCTAACATGCTGAGGAACATCTTTGACTTTGCCGCTCTGAAGGAGCTTCTGTCTGGCAAGAACCACTTCAAGATAAGACTAGATGCCCTGCATGGAGGTGAGAGAAAACGCTGTAATAGTTTGTTTATTGTATAATGTCAGAGTTGTCTTCACATACTCACGGCAGCTTCTTTAACTCATTTGATTATCAAGCAGGCTGCTGTCCAAATCCATACTATTTCCATACGTCTCCCATTCATGTCAGTAATATCAAACAGAATTACAGCAAAAAGAAAATAATGACGATTATAAACATCCTGAGCTCTGTTCTATATTTGGAGCGGTAACATGGGGTTGTCTGATCTGTGACTTTACTCTGATTAGATTTCTCAATCTATTTTGAGCGTCCCCAAACACTGAAACAAAAAGTCAGGGTTGAAGCACCACGAGGCTGAGTTTACTTGTTGTTGTTGTTGTTTTAGAATACTTGGAACAACACCGGATCTGCCTTCTCTCACTCCTGTCTCTGTCACCTGTCTGCTCTCCAGTGATAGGACCATATGTGAGGAGAATACTGTGTGACGAGCTGGGCTGTCCTGCCAGTTCTGCCATTAACTGTGTCCCTAAGGAGGATTTTGGGGGTCAACACCCAGATCCTAACCCCATATATGCTACAGATCTGGCTGACAACATGAGAGATGGACAGTATGATTTTGGTGCAGCATTTGATGCTGATGGGGTGTGTTTACTGACTCCTTTCTACTTGTTTGTTTAGGATTTACAAAAATATATTAAATGAAAATGCAGCTTCAAAAGACAGTTCTTTCACACATTGACTGAACTCGGGCCTGAATCACAGGCCTTGATTTCTAACCTTGAACATCTTTCTGCTTTCTAGGACCGGAACATGATCCTCGGTAAACATGGCTTCTTCGTCACCCCATCTGACTCTGTAGCTGTGATCGCTGACAACATTTTTTGCATCCCGTACTTTCAGCATGCGGGGGTGAGAGGTTTCGCTCGTAGTATGCCCACAAGCGCGGCATTAGACAGGTAAAAGTGTGACCTGGTTTTTCAAATATTACTATCAAAACAAACTTCCTTAGAATACTCTTTCATTGCATTTCCTTCAGAGTAGCCAAGGCAACAAAAATTGAGCTGTACGAAACTCCCACTGGCTGGAAGTTCTTTGGGAACCTCATGGATGCAGGCATGCTGTCTTTGTGTGGAGAGGAAAGCTTTGGTACAGGTACTGCACCTCTGCACCAACTTACTAGATCCAGAAGACAGTGGGAGAAGAGGATGATTCTGATTTTGTGTTTTCTGAACATGAGCGACTTAATTCCGCTTCATGCTTCAGGTGGAGATCATATTCGTGAGAAGGATGGGCTTTGGGCTGTGCTGGCATGGCTGTCTATCTTGGCCACCAGAAAACAGAGCGTGGAAGATATAGTTAAGGACCACTGGCTAAAATATGGAAGAAACTACTTCACCAGGTGAGATGTGGACACAGCAGTGAAAGACAGTGCTGTTACTAAGTTTATTTATAAGATGAATTATATTTGGGCAGAAAGAGGTTAGATTATTTAATTGATACAGAGGAAGCTGTAACCGGTGGGTTGGTGAGGCATGTCAATAAGCCAGACATAGAACATTACTGACATCTACTGTAGCATATGAGGTATTGCGTTGCACAGAAAGATGATATTTGAGTCATCATCATCAGTATATTATAGGTACTGATTCACTTTTGGTTACAGAAATACTCTTTATCCACACAAATTAAGCCAAACAAAAAAGACGCATAAAATAAGGCATTAATTTAGTCAGCAACACTTGATTTTTGTTTTTATTGTTTACGTTTTGCCCAGATATGATTATGAGAATGTAGACATAGATGCAGCATGTGAGATGATGGAGGATTTGGAGATCACGATCACCGACAAGTCCTTCGTGAAGCAAAGATTTGCTGTTGAAGACAAAATCTACCAGGTAGACAAAGCAGACAACTTTGAGTATGCTGACCCAGTAGATGGCACCATTTCCAGGAACCAGGTACATGAAACATACTGAAATAAGCTTTCAATGTAACAAATATATAAGGTGTGCAGTCTATCAGCATCAGAGCCTCTCAGCTGTGCTTGCAAACCTTAAAAAAATTTCAGTGTATGCTGGGCTGTTTTCACTGCAGGGGCTGCGGATAATCTTCTCTGATGGTTCTCGAATCATCTACAGACTCAGTGGGACCGGTTTCGATGGGGCAACAGTTCGGATCTATCTCGACAGCTATGAGAAAGAACACATTTTTGGGGATACGCAGGTGAAGTATATGAAAATGAAAAATGCGGTTTGGGCAAAACAGGCAATACATGACAAACCTTAAATTACTAAGCAGAAACTTTAGAATGAAGCATAGTGCTGTGTGGTAAAGAGCAACAATATTCCTGTTTTGAGGCCAAAATTTCCATGTAGTAGGATGATTCTAGCAGCAGCAGGGTGCATGAGTCTCTAACTGTTTCATCCTTGTTTTGGACAGGTGATGCTGGCACCCCTCGCCACCATCGCTCTAAAGATTTCTCAGCTTCATCACAGGACAGGTCGAACTGGTCCATCAGTCATTGTATGATTCCTTATGTGTTTTTCAAGATCATCAATAAAATTATGTTTTTGGTTTTTTTTTTCGTTTTTCTGTCCTCATATATATATTTTTTATAAACAGAGTCTTGGCGTAGCCGCATAACATGCAAACGCGTGCACTTGAATGAAATGAAATGGAAACTGTAACACATTAAACTGCCTTTTGATTTTGCTTCAGCTGTGGCACGCTTCATTTTTTATGGCAGATAATATTCCATCTAATTTAGTTTGCTTCAGTTTTGTTTTTATTATGTGTAATTTTCATTTTCACCAGTGAGTCCCAGACAAAAATCTGTAAGATTCCAAAACAGTCAGTGTTTTAAGTGATTCAAAAAAAAAAAAAGAAGCCAAGAAAAAGAAGCAAAACAGCAGTTTCACTTCCACTGTGAAACTCTCATAACAGTTTTTATGTTTTCATGCTTTTTTCAAAATTTGGTTTAGTACAGCCAGGATGTCTCCCTTTATATACGGGTCATGTATACCCCTTAATTTAGGGAAAATAAAACCTTAAATCGACTAATAACCTGAAATTGAAGTTGAGTGCGTGGGTGGGTGCTTGAGTATGAGTGAGGCCATCCCAGCTTGTTCAACTCCGTAGTGCTGAAAATGACAAAGAACAATAAGTCAGCACGGGAAGACTGTTCACCAGAAAACATGTTCTGAAGATCTTTCAGTTTCACCATGACAGGGTTCCTCTCTTTTTTTTTAACTGCACTACATATAAGCACAACGAAAGCTGCTACTTTTAGAACACCAGAGCAAAAAAAAAAAAAGGGGGAAACATTTAAACTGTAAGAACAATCATTTTTAATATGGTTTATCCATATATGGTGCCTGCACTACATGATTTCCATCTGGACAGCAACAGCATGAGTCCACGAACATCTGGTCCAGCTCTGTGATCACTCATGCCCTTTGAAGTCCTGTCCCTTTCTTCTGGTTTCATCTCCATAATAAACTGAACCTGAAGCACAACAAGAGGAAGGCCAGCTCTGGTTTATCCGAGGTCACCGTGCTGTGAGCTTTGGTTCCACTGACAGCTCTCTAACTGTATCATCCTTGTTTTGGACAGGCGATGCTGGCAAGATTGCACAAGTTTAAGATAATGACTGACATTGCTGAGTCATCAGAATCTGTCAGTCAACAACACACGTTATATTACAGACTGCAAATGGAGGAAGTAAACTGAGGAGGAAAATAGCCCTTGTCTAAACCTAATCTCAGTAAACTAAATCCCATTAAAAATAAAATTATTACATTTGACTGTTTAAATATAATACAGTGTATAAAATCTTACAATACTGTTTACCTATTATTAGACTGCATTACATCACTCAACTTTTATTGACGCCTAAGAAGCACTAAGAAGTATTTTCACACCTCTCTAGTGAAGTAAAATCCAAAATGTGGTATTATATTCAAGTGGTGTCGAGGGTTGAAATATATGAATGGCCTCCCTGGTGCCTCCACAGCAATGCAGTAGGACTACAGTTTTTCTTATTCAAGCAATGCCCAATGATCCCCGCATGTATAGGACCAGTGATAGAAGGCATTTGAGTGATCATGGAGTCTGTTTCTGACACTTTGGTCAGAAACATGGACATGGATCATTTAAAGGAGCAAATACCAATCCTGCTGCATAAATGCACAATTCTGCATAATGACTATTTTCATTTTAGGTAGATTTTAAAACTGCAACTTTAGCAGGATTATTGCTTTTACTTAAGTAAGAGTCTAACTAGTTGCGTCACCAGTTATTCAATTAGGAAAAACTACAAGTAAGTTTCTTCTAGGTAACACAAAGGTAGTGAAAAACAAGAAAACTATATATCCGTTTGAAGTCAGTAAAGACGTTCAAAGCTCAGACAGCCGCAGAGCTGCTGTAGCTTTAAGGATGTCACCTGACAAAAAGAAGGAAAACCCGACGGAGGAAGCAGGAAGTTGCTGTACGAAGAAATTGAGCCCGAGCACGTAAACAGAGCACAAAGAGCAGCAATAAACACAAAGAGGGGGTTTTCACACGTTAACCGCAATGGCAGGCATTAAAGGTATTTTTATTTTGCCTCTGCTGAGTCAGCCGAGAGTTGATAATTAAGTGTTTGTGAAGTTAAAAGTTTGTTAGCCGAGTTTTCAACTCTTCTCATAACCTTTGCTGTATCATATCGAAACCTACATCGATGTCGCAGGTCATTAAGAGTTGCTGCCAGCGATCTACGTTATCTGCGTATATCTACGTTATCAGCTTAATAACCTACTGACCTTTTAACAATAAAGTTGTTGCTTTTGTTCACTGTATTTTAACTCTTAGTTTAGAGACAACATTATAGCGAATGCTACACGCAGCGTATATTTGCTCTGCCAGTCTGATTAATGTAGAGTTACTGATGTCTCCTTTAGCACTGGTTGGTTTGTCCTTTAGTGGTGCTATTGGACTGACGTTTCTTCTGCTTGGCTGTGCACTGGAACAGTATGGGTAAGTTCTCCTTGTAAACGTAAACATATGTTATTCTATGACACTGACTTATTGGCTTAAAGACATAAAAAGTTAGGAACTACATCGTTCACAAATGCCTTCAAATGAGTACTTCATCAATTAAGTGCACTTTCAGCTTGTGTCACTTTTGATAGGAAGCTTCAAAGAAAAAAGTTTAAATCAGTGCAGTGGAGACCTGTATTTGTAGTTTATTGCATTGGTCACACTCCAGGAATGCCAGTTTAGTGTAATGCAGCCTTTCATTAATCCTCCCACCTATAAATGTCAACGCCTCTGAAATCGTCATATTTTCTAATATGACTTTTCTCTTTAATTTTTCAAAATTCAAGCCCGAGTTGAGTTGGCTGATTTGATTGAAGTTACTACTTCAAAACTGGAGCGCTCCCTGAGAGCCCCAGAACAATATTATGTAACTGGTTTCACAGTTTTAGAACTCCTAATGACAAGTAAACTGAACTCCAGGTGTGTTAAAATGTTTCATTCTTTTGCAGTTGGTTGGAGGTTTTGAGTGTTTCGTGTATTTATTTTATTGGGATGATTTTGTCACCTGTCATAAATTCTTTGTGACCATTTTGCTTGTTTTTGCAGGGTATACTGGCCAATGTTTGTCCTGATTTTCTACATATTAAGTCCCATCCCGACCTTCATATCCAGACGCCTCAGTGATGACTCTGAATCCAGCAATGCATGCAGAGAACTGGCCTATTTCTTAACAACTGGCATCGTGGTATCATCGTTTGGACTCCCCATTGTTCTGGCCCGTAATAGCACAGTGAGTTCTCTTGACTTACCATCAAATATTTTGACACAAACTTTAGCAAAACAGTTCACCTATTATAGTAAATGAGCCTAAATTCATCCCTGGCTATGTGTAATACATGCATTGTGAAAACAAATGCATGACAGTTGAAATCTAATGACCGTTTCTGTCGTGCAGATCAAGTGGGGTGCCTGTGGATTGGTGATGACGGGAAACGCTGTCATCTTCCTCACCATCTTTGGCTTTTTTGTTGTGTTTGGAGGTGGGGATGACTGGAGCTGGGAGCAGTGGTAAAGTGCCTTTGGAAAGTAGACAGACAGAGATGGGTGGGTGCGACGGTGGATAGTTGAATGAACAGACTGCAGACTGATGAGCACATGTGTCCTGCACTCAATGGGGGATGAAGCTGTAGTGTAGGCAGGAAAATGTCAAATAAAACCAGCGTGTTGTCATGCTGATTTTTATACTTGGGTGGGGATTGGGTTTGGAGATAACTACGTGCCCTGTAATGTGCCTTATGTCTGGGATCAGGGAGAAATGGATGTCTGTACCCCTCTTATGCACCATCAATATCCACATCAACCCATTTTTTTTTTCTTTGTCTTGCTTTTGTTTCAGTCGCTGAATCTCCCTGCTCATTGCAGCTATCTGCTGTTTCATTATGCCTCAGTTAATCAATATCCTAAAGGGATCCTAAAGAGTAGCTTTATTGTAATGTATACTGCAAAGCTTACCGCATTATCTGTCCTCATTGTTTAAGGGAGGAGTTACAGCTTGCTTATCATGAGCACTGTTTGATGTTTAGGACAGAGCGAGTTATAATAATCCATTGACGGCTAGTTACAGGACCCCTAATCAGATAAAGACGTATTTGTGTGACGTATGTTGTTTTGCTTTTGTTCGTTTGTTTTTTTGTTTTTTTTCTTCATTTTTCCTAAAGCATTACTTTTTGTTCTGGTGCAATTGTTTACATTTTCACCAAAGATCATTTATAGACTGCAAAAATGGAGCTTATTCACCACTGGGAAGGAAAAAAAAAAGTATATATATATATATATATATATTCAAAAGCGAGCCAAGAAAAAGAGCTGTTTGTACGATCAGTCCAGAAAAAGTAGCGCATACATTTTATATTCCTGTACATGACAAAACAATCCATAAGCCTGACAGAATATGATGTTGTTATGGCATCATGAATTCTATTTTTTACATGTTGCATGGTAAATCTTGGATGTTTGCTATTTTTGCTAAGTGCACTTTGTCCTAACGGATGGCTTCTCTTGCATACTCATTCACAGATGCCTGCCTTAGACAATAGACCTTTCAGAGAGTCTGGGTGTGATTTATGTTTCACCATCAGGGCCCAGTGAAATCTCTGACTTTAATTTAACATTGCATCCTCACATGTAATGTTGCCGTAGTCAGTAAATAACTAATAATGAGCTTCTGAAGTTTAATCAGCCTGTGTCACACAAACTGTCGCAGAAAAATTTTGGATGAAATCTCTGATTTCCTAAACATCTGCTGCACGATTGCTTTTCTTTGGGGAAATGTTGTATGTATGTAACTGACATGTTCAATTCCATCAGAGGGATGCAAGTGTGTTTTCTCTGTTGTGACTCTTATACCCATACTTTAAAGACACTAAGGAGTGCTAAAGAGTTCTGTAAGGGTTTTTTTTTTTATATAAGCTCCCGTTTGCACTTTTCTAACATTGATTAAAACTCTGTGTAGTGAAGCAAATGCCCAGGCTCCGTCTTTCTGTTTACTGATGGTGATTTGATTAGAACTGGTGTTGACTTGTGTACATCTCGCCTCTTGCAACTCCTGATGGCTGATGCATCCAATCAGACACCTGCACACTGTTTATACAGCAGAGTAGCAGTGGTGGCTGTAGCAAATCTCAGAAAGTGTCTCCTGTGAGACACAAATTGGACAAGAAGCTGTGTGGGTGAGTGTGTTCTGGAATTATTTCCCTCTGGTTAAATTTGACAGAAACACCAGGTGTAAATGGCTGCCTATATTATGCCTACAAGCTCATAATCTTCACTAAAAAAACCCATCTTTCTGCTCTCCTTTCTGTTTTGCTATTTCCAAACACACATGCATTAGTAATGAATGCAGATTGGCAACAACACCAGTTGTAAGCAAACTGCATAACAAAGGAGTGATAAAAGCCAACGCTACCCATTCAGGGTTAAATTGCATGTGATAGAAATCAACCACACAGCTGCACACTACTTGAATGGTTTAATTTCATTCTCTGTTCATGTGTGTCAAGATACACCAGCGCTGCCTCACCAGTCTGAAATGAATGCATTTCCTCCACAAAACAAAAGGAGCCTACACTCTGCAGATGAATTATTATTATTTATATGTAAAACATGCTGCCCGTCTCCACTAATTACCTTTCATATGAGAAAGGGCACAGCATGTATTGTTTATGTCCTACCATTCCCACAAGCAGGTTCAGTAGCTGTATCATTGCTGCTGGGGAAAAGGCACTTATGAAACACAATAGCAGAGTTGTATACATGCAATGTATAATATCTTTACTGCATGGAAATCCTTGGTTATGTAAACTTCAAGAAAATGAGCACTGGGTATAGATTATAGCTAAATGCCCCTGAAGCTGCACAAAGGTCTCAGACATGCTGCTGTGTGAAACATGATGGGAAGGCAGAGTCATATGTGTTGATAGACTCCAATGTTTATCATCTATAGCAGGCACTGAATATGGTTCTGGTGATGGAGGGTATTACCATGATGAATTCAGCCGGCTGTGTGAGGCAGTACCAGCAGGTTGCACTTCTTGGGAACCCTGCAGAGAATTTTTAAGCCCAATTTGGTACTGGGTTGGTAAATTAATGAGAAGCAGAGGCCTTAACATGGCTGTAAATCAAAACAACATATCAACATATTTTATGAAGAAAAGCTGGGGATTGATTGGTGAGTACGAGTAACAGTTATATTTTAATAATATTTATTAGACGGAAGAACCTAATACTCCTTCGGTTACATCTGTGGGATTATTACCATGTGAATCGTGTCTTCGTACTCCCTAAACTGACATCTTGATCTGATGTAAGTATCTGCCGAGGGAGAGATGCTGCTAGAAAGTGCTGAAGTCAGACTACATCTATACTCAACATAATCTCTCTGAAAGTGAGGCGCTGAGAAGAAAAGAAAGATGAAAAAGTGCCCAGGGACACCATTCATCTCTCTTTCAGGACAGCTGTTGCCTGGCAACAACCAAGGCATCAAAATTATTCTAAAACACTCCTGAGTCTGCCCTTGAACACAACACAATGCAACAGAGTTTTGAGCAACATAACAGTGCAACACACTGTGCAACATGCATACAATGTTTGTTAATGTGTGATGCTGCAATACATTACACTGCCGCTGTGGTGGGTGGCAATGTCAAAGGCAACACATTGTATTGTTCAGTGCAGAGACAACATCAGCGCAGCAGAACCTAGTTAAACAATGCAAGATCAAAAAGAACTGCGTATTGCAACAGTACAACACATCACAGTGCCATGCAGCAAAGGGTAACACAATGCGAACAACAGTGCAGTAACACTACTGAAGGGGAGTCTAACTAGAACAGGCGTATGCGTATCTAAATACCTACTTTATACTGTAGAACAGTGGTTCTCAAAGTGAGGTCAGCAAAATAATGATCCATAAATCATCGAGTTTTTCTGTAATATTTAAAAAATGTATAAAGAGATCTTTTATTTCCATGAAACAAGGATCCCCCCCCCCCCCCCCCCTCTTTCTT